>PVJA010003763.1:79240-92001 GCA_004027025.1 Myocastor coypus | reverse complement strand
TCTCGCTATGCAGTTGAGGCTGGTCCTGAGCTCACTTTTGTAGCCCAGGCTGGTCTCGAACTCGCACCAATCCTCCTGCCTCAGCCTCCCGAGTGCTGGGATTACAGGCGTGAGCCACCACATCCGGCTACCTCTCGTGTTTTTTTAGGGGATGTTACTGCCTATTTTTATTCCTTTCATTGGAACACACCTTTTGAACTTGACACACTGTGGATACTCAGTACACGTTTGAGTGGAATAATGGCTCTATTTGATTTCTCAGACTTTACCATATATGCAAACCCCAAGAGCTTCGCTGCAACTTTAGATTTGAATGTGGTAAGGTCCTGACAAAGCTTGTTTCTGTAATGGCCACCAGGAAATGGACCCTAGCAATGTCTCATGTTCCTGTTAATTCTGCTTTCCCACTGACCTTGGAACAAAAGCAGAAGACAATACAAAGAGTCACTCAAAGCCTCAGATTCTGCCTGACTTTACTTCTCAAAGATAAAAGTGAGCAACATGCTGGGATTGTATCTAAAAGACAAAAAGAGCCTGATGTGGTGGTGCAGGTTTGTAACTCCAGCACTCTGCACGGTGGAGCAGGAAGAGTACAGGCTTAAGCCCTACATGGCTGGCTTAGTGACTCAGAGTCCCCGTCTCAAAAAAGAAGCTGTAGCTCAGAGAAAAGACCCTGGGTGCCACCTCCTATGTCCCCCCCGAAGAAAGGATAAAAATGATACAAAGGCACTACATTAGGTACAAAGTAAAGATTTTCTCAAAAATTGATGAAAATAGACTTTTTATGGGGAAATTTAGCAAAGCCAGCCCTTTGCTCTTGTAAAAACCGTCACGGTCACATAGTGGCTGCGATTTGTGTCTCATCTAATGGTGCCTGCAGCCAGGCTGAACACAGGCTAGGTCCCTGAGTCACAGGGCCAGGACAGTGCCGCCCACTGAGTCACCATCCTTGCTTCCTGGGGTGCCTGGTGTTCCCAGACGCGGATGGAGGATTAAATTAAGGTCACCATGGCAGTTATCTAATGCTGTCATAATACCAACAGATGTCATACAGTGTAGCCTGGAAGTTGATTTTTTTTTTCCCCTTTCAAAACCTTAATAATTTAAAAATTTCATCAATAACAAAGCAAAGTTGATTTAAAGAATGGTAAATTCCCTTCTCTCTCTCTCTCTCTCTGTCTTTCCACCACTGGGGAATGAAAGCAAGGCCTCTGTACTAAACTACATCCTCAGCTCATATTTTTATTTTGAGACAGAATCTCAAGCTAAGTCCCTAGCAGCCCAGACTAGGCTCAAATTTATGACCTTCCGGTTACAGCCTCCCACATTTCTGGCATTACAGGTGTATGCCACCATCTCTGATGCTTTTTCCCCTCTTTGACCAGGTGGGTTGCCCTATTATGATACAACTAACCCCTTTACATGAAATTTATTCCTTTAGCCAGGCGTGGTGGCTCACACCTGTAATCCCAGCTCTCGGGAGGCTGAGGCAGGAGGATCGGTGCGAGTTCGAGACCAGCCTGGGCTACAAAAGTGAGCTCAAGGCCAGCCTCAACTGCATAGTGAGACCCTGTCTCAAAAAGACAAAAAAAAAAAAAAAAAAAAAAAAAGAAAGAAATTTATTCCTTTAAGTGAATAATGATTGACCTATGAGGTTTATTATATTGTTAGAAATCAAATAACACTTAAAAAAATAGAAAATTTTAACAAGTTTAATATTGGAAGTTTACGGTTGAGGAAATAGGTCTGAATACCTTCAGTTTCAGCCAGTATCTTGCAGTAAGAGGTTGATTTTGTGGGTGCAGTGTTTGTGGCACCTACTTCCTGGGTGCAGTGCCCATTCTGAGACATCTCCCTGTCCTCCTCCTGTTCCAGTGTCTACAGCCATCACAAAGAGCAGAGGCAGCAGGACAGGCTCCTAGGAAACCTCTTATGATTTTAAAAATCCCACCTTGGGGAGGTTGGCAGTATTTTTAGAAAGATTACCCTGAAGCCTCAACTACTTCGGAGCAGGATGAGTCATCAAAAGGAGCACATAAAAATCCAATGACCTCAGGGTTATTAAAATGCCTTTGTGCAGCTGGGTGTGGTGGTGCATGCTTGGTGAGTTTCTACAGAAAGGCAAGAGCACTCAATCTCCTGCTAGGCAGCTGCCTCCTGGCATTCTACCTGGTTCTGTGGCTAGGATTTAGGAAACAGTAATTGGCTGCATCTCTGGACCTGGAGAACTTGAGTTGGTCCTTTTTTTTTTTTTTTTTTTTTAATTTCCCCCATCAGAGGAACTGGGAAGTATTACAGAAAAAGACAGGGCCCGGCAGGATGGCTCAGTGGTCTAAAGCGCCTGTTTAGGAAAGCTTAGGAGGCTTCAGGGACCGCGGTTCGATCCCCGGCACCACGTGCTGCGGCTGAGCCGGCCATAAAAGTAAATAAATAAACAAAAGTTCTGAAACAAGAAAAAAAAAAAAAAAAGAAAAAGACAGTCAACCATGATTACTTTCGTAGGTCTGAACCAACTTTTCAACAGAACTCAAGGATTAAGGATTTGAGTGATACCTCTCTCTCTGCCTTTATGGCTAGACTTCCTGAGACTCTCAGCATCCTAGTAAAACATGATTACCGTGGGGCAGCAAAGGGCTCTTACTGAATAGCTAACTGAAGATCCTAGCTAACCAAAGATCCTACAGAAAGGATCTCCCTAGATAAACAAAGATCCTAGAAAAAGATAAAGACTGTACAGTCTCTTGAGCCTCAGATTGCAAGGAAGAAAACTGCCAAACATATGGACCTTCGATTTTAAAAATAGGGAGGAGTGTGTGGGACATCCCAACTGCTCCTATATGTCACAATCAAAAGACGTGCTTTTATAAGCATACAGGCAACTTTAGAAAACTATTTCATTTACAAATGTTGGTTGGAATTAAATTCTGACAAGGATATTTTACTGTTATTTCCTTCCAAATAAAACTATGGTTGTTTTGGGAAACATTCAGGGAATACTTCCCCTGCTCAAAATCAATCAACTAGTGAAATTAAATATTAAAAATTAGGAGTGTACTAATCAGAGCTCTAGCTCTGGGGTTCTTAAATTCTACACACTTTTTTTTTTTTTTTTTTTTTTTTTTTGTGGGACCAGGGTTCGAACTCACTACCTTGCACTTGCCCAGCAGGCACTTGTGCCTCGGAGCTATCTCCCCAGCCCCTACACACTTTCAATATACCCTCTCTGGGGCTGTGAACTGATTCAACCTGTGAGGATAGCTAACTAACGATGGCAAGTCTCAAATCTCTACCCACTTCTTTCCAATTAAGCCCTTTCTCAGAAAGTCTCTGTTTCTTCCCACCCCCATCTCTCTCTTTTACTGGGGATTGAACTCAGGACCCTGCTTTTGCCAGGCAGTTGCTTATTCTACTGAGCTATTTCCCTAGTGCTCCTGCCCTCCTTTTTTTTAGAAATTTTTTGTTTCTTACTCCATTTTTCACCTTTCATGTATCTTGCATTGTATTTTCTGGAAACATATCAAGCTTATATCCCTTTTCTCTCTAAAAGGTGAAAAATGGTGCTAGAATTGACTCCACCTGAAGACTCTGGCTTATAGAATTAGCTCCTAACCAGGGATACCTCTACCCTGCCAATCTCAGTAACTCATGAATCCTGCTGTCCTCTAGGATTTTCCCAAGGACCTCTAGGCATATTCCAATACGGATGTTGGCATTTTCCACTCAGTATCTCCAGTTAAAATCCAAGTGGATCATAACAATCCTTTCTCCAATAGCATGCAATCCCGCTTAACTCAGACTCTGAGAATTTGGCTTCCAACAACTGACAGTGGACAATTTTTCACTTAAGAAACTTGTCTTATAGTGGTTATGGTGGCATGCTGTAATCCCAGCACTTGGGAGGCTGAAAACAGGAGGATTACTATGAGTTTGATCTGTGTAGTGAGACCCTGTAGATCCTGTGTTAAATACATTAAAAACAAAAACAAAAAAACGAGAAACTTGGCTTTACTCTGCACCAGTCCTTGCACCACTCTCACCCTATCTGTCCACAAAACCTAATGGAAGAGTGCAGAGATATAATCATATCTCTTTGCCCCTGTGTTCTTCCCAAAAGCTAGTACTTCTCAGCTGTTAATTTCTGTGCCACTTTCTCTAGTAAATTAGCACACTCTTTGCTTTTACCTGGAAGGACTGACAACACACCTGGAAAGTCTTTTGCCAAGAGTGCACTCGTTGTAGTTTATATTCTAAATATTCCCACACGAAGTCTCATGCACTCATAGGTGGAGCTTTTAGAAGGGACTAGATCATGAGTGTGGGATACTTATTACTTGATTAGTCCACTAACTGGTGAGCTTATGGCAAGGTGTGGTATTGGTAGGTGAAACTTGGTGGGAAGAGGCGGTCACTACGGGTGTAGCCCAAAAAGGTACATCTCCCCCTTCCTCCCTAGATCTTTCTTTTTGCTTCTCACTAACATGAGAAAGTTACTCTTCCATGATCCTCTGCCATGTTACCCTGTTTTGGAGCAGCCAATTATGGACTGAGACCTGTACAAATTGTGAGCAAACAAACCCTTCCTTCCAGTGATGGGTGTTAGGTATTATGTCTCAGCACTGAGGAAAGTAACTAAGGAAATCCTCAAATCCCTATCTCTTTTTTTCAATTTTTTTGAACTTTAGCTGACATTGCCTTCAGTCAGCTAAAGAAGGATCAATTATTTACCTATTGAAGAATATAGATGATTTGTTTTTATGTTCCCCCACCCCAGAGTTGATACTATCTTCTTGCTCCATGGTCTGTCTACTGCTGAGCATAAGAAAATATCAAAAGAAACATTTCAGTTCTGTCAGACTTAGGTCAAATTTTTAAGTCACCTCTGTCTTTCTTTCTTTTCTTTTTTGGCACTATTGGGGATTGAACTCAGGACCCTGTGCTTAACAAGCAAGTACTTGTTCTACTGAGCTATCTCCTCAGCTCTTTGAGTCACCTCTGGATACCAGAGGGTTTTTATTGGGCCCTTCTTGACTTCAAGGCATTTGAGATTTTCCTCTTCCTCACAATAAAAGATAGCGCTGGGTCTTTCTATGAGTTGGAAACTATTGCTGGAATTCTCTATTCCAAACTTTTCTTTGATGTCCCAATCCTTTTACAATTTACTGACAAGTTCCTCTCCTGATGCTGTTCTACAGAAAACAATCCTTTGAGGAAAAACCAACCAAATGACCTTAGCCTCCACTTTGGAACACCCCAATTACAAGCTCCCTTTCTGTCTGTCTATTTATGAATGGGAAGGAAATGATCCGATATCCTAACAACCTCATGAAGGACACCATAGGCCAATAGGGTACTAGGCTCAGCAATCGGACCCAGTGTCCCAGGTTTGCCTCTCTGTCTATAGACAGTTACTACCACCTCCATTTTTATTAAAACTATTGAAAAGCTTTCCATGAGTTCTTTCCCCAGCTGCCATCTACATTTATGTTGTTGAGAAAGACTTCCTAAACTTTTACAATGCCCACTACTCTCTGCTAGTCACCTGAGTATGAGATTCATTTCTCTCCTCATTTCAACTCATGGTCGCCTAGTATAATCTTCTCAGCCTGCTACCTTGCTTCCTTTCTCTGATGGTGACTTTCTATAGGACTGTAGAGCCTTGACTAATCAATTCCTCACCTCTCAACTTGATCTATAAGAAACCCTATTGTCTAACAAAGATTAAAATTGATTTGCAGATTGTGTTAGTCAAATTTTCATTGCTGTGACAAAAATACCTGAGATAAGCAACTTAAAAGAAGGAAAAGTTGGCCAGGAATGTAGCTCAGGAGCACAGCATCTGCTTGGCAAGCAAGAGGCTGAGTTCAATTCCTGATTTAAAAAAAAAAGAAAAAGAAAAAGAAAAAAAGAAGTAAAGGTCTATTTTAACTCATGGCTTCAGTAATTTTAGTCCATGATGGTTTGGTCCTATTGCTCTGGGTTTATTGTAGCACAGTACATCATAATGGGAGGGTATTGTATGGGAGGCCTGCTTATTTCATGGTAGCCAGGAAGCAAAGAAAAAAAGAAGGGGTCAATTTTTCAGCATTCCCTTCAAAGACCTAACTTCTTTTCTTTTTTTTTTTTTAATTTTTGAGACAGGGTCTCACTGTGCAGTTCAGGCTGGCTTTGAGCTCACTTTTGTAGCCCAGGCTGGTCTCGAACTCACAACGATCCTCCTGCCTCAGCCTCCCAAGTGTTGGGATTACAGGCGTGAGCCACCATGCCCAGCAAAGACCTAACTTCTTGCTATTCCATCTCACGTCCTAAAGGTTCCATCATTCCCAATGATGTCACAAGCCAGGGATCAAGGTATTAGTCCATGAGCCTTTGGCAGACATTTAATATCTAAACCATAACATTGTTCCTCTCCCAGACGATGGTCTTCCTCATGACTGAACTTCCTTCACTGATCAACTCTTCACTCCCTTGGCTAGGTCTATAAGGAAGCTCCTTATATAATAGACTGTAACTGCTTTACACATGGCTCTTATCTCAGACAATCTAGTGGTCATGGGCAGGCTGCATATTCTATAGTCTCCCTCAGTGAGATGATCTAGTCCTTTCCTGACACCATATCTGTACTTCATGTCTTCATAACTTCTAACTAACATGCCTTCTAACTAAAGACAAGACTGGGGCCGGGAAGATAGCTCTGTGGCACAAGTGCCTGCCTGGCAAGTGCAAGGTTGTGAGTTTGAACCCAGGTCCTGCCAAAAAAACAAAACAAAACAAAACAAAACAAAACAACAACAACAAAAAAAAAAACACAAAAAACTAAAGAGTCTCATCCTTCATGTACTTTGGAGAAGCACATAATTTTGACATGCTATGGAAGAAGAGAACGTTTTTAACTTCCTTAGGGGAAAAAAAACCCTAACAAAACAAAACAAAAAAATAACAACAAAGAAGAAAAACAAACAAACAAAAAACCCCCCAAAATTCTATGTCCTTGTCTTTGGATGTCCTTCAGGCTTCACAAGCTGTAGTTATCTCTAAAATGCTAATAAAGCCCCAAGCTACTTCCACCGTGGCTGAAAAGGAATGGGAGAAATATAGCTATTTGTTTTATAAAAGTATGCATTTATGTGGCCCCAAGTTGGTACTCTGTCCTCCCAATCAGATTGCAAAAGGAAATATTAGCCTTCATTGGGGAGGCACTCGTCACCATGCCTAGTCTCAATTGCCATCTCAGTGCATACTGGGGGTGGGCTTTTATTCATGACCAACTCACTGGAAGACTGACAAGATAGTTCAATGGGGAAAGTCATATTATTTTTTAAAAAATATTTTTATTTAATATCATTTTTAAAATTTATTCATTTTAGTGAGAAAAAAGATAAAACAGTAATGAAACAGTTTCAAAACAGATTAGTAGGACAGTTATAGTAATTAATACATTGCATATTGTTGTCTTCATAGTAGTTATTCAAGGTTTATTTATTTATTTATTTATTTATTTATTTATTTATATCTTATGGCCAGCTCAGCCTGCCCTGGGGGTGGGGCTGGTGCAACATGTGGGGCCAGGAATTGAACCGAGGTCCCTGTAGTTGCCTCAGCTTTCCTAAGCAGGTGCTTTAGACACCTGAATCATCTTGCCAGCCCCATAGTAGTTATTCAGAAGACAAGATATAGACATGATATCTTGTCTAAACAATATTAGTACAAACCTTTCTTCTCAAGGAACTAAGTCAAGAGAAAGTAGCTGCATATGTATCCTGTCTTGTACACACACACATACACACACACACACACACACACACACACACACACATACTTTTTTTTATTTCGAAAGGGTTCTTTATTTATATCCCCCTTTTTTGTTTTGTTTTGTCTGAGATGGGTGTTCTATTGCTGCTAGAGAAGTTTCATTTGAAGAAGTGAAAGTGATATTATTGGATAGTTTATTTTTTTAATTTTTTAAATTCTTTTGCATTTTAGGGAAGGGTCTACAGGGTGCTCAGGGTCTCACTACAAGATCAGACTCATAATGATCCACCTGATTACAGCTTCCCAAGAGCTGGGATTACAGGCACACATCACCAAGCCCAGTCTCAATTGCTGTCTCAGTGTACCCCAGGGGGTGGGGCTGGCATGGCAGGCCCAGGGATCAAACCCCTGGCCCCTGTACCTGCTTGCAAGCAGTTTAATCTCTTGATCTATTTGGTTGGCCCCGAAAGTGATATTATTAGAGACTCTTAACCACCATTGCTCATCTAGTATAGCAACTTTCAAAAATATGAACTCAATATACTCTTAGAAAGTTCTTTTTTGCTGCTGTAGGTCATTTTCCCTTACCAAATAGTCCTACTGAAGTTTGGCTTTAGACTTTGTCCCGCCCTCTGCCTTGCGAGGATATAAATATGTTTTGGTCATTGGTTCCACGCTGGGCCGGAGTTTTCTTTTTGCTGCTGAGTATAATGATCACAGGATCCAAGGTCATAATAGAAAGAATGATAGCAAGCTGAGTGGTTCCCTGAGAACTTCATAGTGACTGAGGAACTCATTTTGTTGGACAAATTGTTCAAAATATTTATAAAACCTGGCTGACATGTATCAGCATTTCCACTGGTCCTCTGGAATAGCGGAACAAACCCATGATTCCATAAAAGCCCAACTGGTAAAAATGTGTGTAGCATTCAGTTTGCATGAGCCCAAGTCCTCCCTTGGTTCTTCTCAATCTTTGTTCCTCTCCTACAGGAAAGCATAAGTGATCCTCTGTTGCGATCATTACTGGCCTGACATGCTATTGAGAGGTGGCAGAATTATTAGCTGGGGGTGGGTGCTGGTAGAAGGAAGATAGGTCACTGGGGCCTGCCCTTGCAAGGGACACTGGACCTGGCCTTTCTTCTTTCTCTCTTTGGTTACTGAATCCTATGCAGTAAGTTCTACCTTTGCTGTACCACATGCTCCTGGCATGATGTTCTGCTTTGTCCAGATCCAAACATGATAAAGTCAACCAAACACAGACTGAAATCTTGGAAACTGTGAGCCAAAATAAACCTTTCTTCTTTTTAAGTTGATTAACATTAGATATTTCTCACAGTGATGGAAAGCAGACTAACACAGAGATTGCATACTTGCTCATGCATGTCCTACAACATAACAATAACTTTGTTAAAAGTTCCTTCAGCAGCTGTGCTATCCTAACACCATTCTTTCAGTTCACAATCTCACCAAACTTTTACCCAAAAGTAAGGCTTTGAGTTTCCAGAATATGTCTACGCTAGTAGACATGTCCTCCTCTGCCAAAGTTTTTGGCTGTGGCCACAGTGAGGGATGAGGGCTGCTGGACACATGACTGCCTAACTTCCCAAAAGATGGGAGGACAGGTGTGTGACTTACCCTGTCCTTCTCCAGGCCCAAAGGTCACCTCATTACAATCCTCTTCCTTGTCAAAGGAGGGCCCATTCCATTATAAATTATTGCCCTCAGGACAATTCCTCAGGTTTTGGGAATGATAACCACACACATCCCCAAGGGTGTGATTTAGCTGGAGGGACAGGTCTGGTGGAAGGGCAAATTTTGGCATCCTTTTATTTTTTATTTTTATTTTTTTAAAGAATTTTTTATTTTATTTATTTATTTTTGTTGTTTCAGAACCTTTGTTTGTTTATTCACTCATTTTTATGGCCGGCTCAGCCCACCCCAAGGGCAGGGCTGGCACAGCATGTGGTGCCTGGGATCAAACCGAGGTCCCTGAAGCCACCCAAGCTTTCCCAAGCATGCGCTTTAGGCCACTGAGCCATGCCGCTGGGCCCAGCATCCTTTTATTTTGTAGACACTGAGTTCTAGCAGTCCAGGCTGGCCTTCGCCTCACTGTGTAGCTCTGGCAGTACTCCACAGAAGCCTTCACAGAAGTCTTACTCTAAACTGTCTTCCTCTTCCTCTTGTTCAAACTTGGGATCCTCTGCTGCAGTCTCCCAACTAACTAGATTTATAGATATGTGCCATCATGTGCAGCTCTTTTTATTTATTTATTTATTTTACTTTATGGAGCACAGGGTAGAGGGTCTACAGGGTCTCACTACATATATTGAACTCATAGTGATTCTCCTGTTTTCAGCCTCCTGAGTGCTAGGTGTGCCACCACATCCAGTCTCAATTGCCTTCTCAGTGCACCCCAGGGGCAGGGCCTGCACAGCACACCAGTGAACACTGGCTGCAGCGCTCTGCTTAAGCAGGAGCTTTAGTCCGCTGAGCTATCTGGCCAGCCTTTGCAGCTCTTTTTTCTTTTTCAAATATATCCTCCATTTTGTTCTGTTTTGTTTTGTTTTGTTTTCCTTTGAGACAAGCTCTCACTATGTAGTTGGTTGGCCTTGAACTCACTTTGTAGTCTAGGCTGCCCACAAACTCATGGCTATCCTTGCCTCAGCCTCCCTAACTTCTGGGATTACAGGCATGTGCCAGCATGCCTGGCTGTACTCCCTCCCTGCTGTGAATTTTTACTAAAATTGGCTGTTGCTTCTTTGGTAAGATACTCTTTGCAATCCTTTTCATTTTGGTTATATGAATATGTATCAGAGACCTGTCCTGCTTTTGAGTTGCTCTTTGTCAAGAAAATAATTAAACTGGGTTGGGTGGTACATTCTGGTAGTCCCAGGACCAGAAGACAGAGGCAAGTAGAGTGCAAGTCGGATCCCAACCTGGGAAATTTAGCAAGACCCTGTCTCAAAAAAGAAAGAAAAAAAAAGAAAGAAAGAAAAATTACCCAGGACTGTAGTCCAATTTGAAGGCTCTGGCTTCAACTAAGTGCATTATTCAGAAAAAGTCCACCCAGATGAATTGAGCAGAAGCAAAATTAAGGATGAGAGCGTTCACAGAGGTGTGGGGAACACACTGAGATGTTGAGGCACTAGTACAGTAGGGAGCCCTATGCACGCTTAGGCTTCCAGGTGGAGGAGGACCAGTGTCACAGAGCCCAGAGGGAGCAGGCATCTTGTGGAAGGCACTCGGGGATTGGGGTTGCAGAGAGGAGCAGAGCCCAGGTAGGCAGGAGCCAGGGGCATAAACAGTACTCCTCGGACTGGTGTCCACCTGTCCATTCTGTCTGTGCCTCCCAGTCAGAAGCCACAGGGCAAGGGAGTCTACCTGAGAGATTGCTAGGAATTAGCCTGAGGGCACAAGGAAGGACCCAGAGCCAGTGTGGGAAGGGCAGTGGACAGCCTATTGAATCCATCAGAATTTCAGACTAAGTGAAAGTTTTGTGTGTGAACTACATTCCAGCTTAATGTCAACAGTCTCCCCCTTTCGATTTTCAGCTATTTATATAGCTGCCACATAGCTATCTTTTATTTTGTTTTTATGTATTTAGTACAGGGTCTACAGGGTCTCACTACATAGATCAGACTCATAGTGATCTTCCAGTTTTCAGCTTCCCAAGCACTGGGATTACAGGTACACACCACCATGCCTGGACTCAATTGCCATCTCAGTGCACCCTGATGGGGGGGTGGGAGGGTGGGGCTGGCCCAGTCCCAGTGTCTGCCTAAGCAGGCCCTTTAATCTGCTGAGCTATCTGGCAGGCCCTCACATAACTATCTTTTTTTCTTTTTTCTAATGGCTGCCTCAGCTTGCCCTGGGGGTGGGGCTGGTGTAGCATGTGGTGTTGGGGATTGAACTGTGATCCCTGTAGTTGCCTAAGCTTTGCTAAGCAGGCGCTTTAGACTGCTGAGCCATCTCACTTGCCCCCTCACATAACTATCTGATCTGGAGTTGATCTCATAGTTTTGGAGTTATTTGGACTGACATTAGGAAATGACAGTGGTAGTGTACATTTTAAAATTCTGACATTGTGTTGTTTTGGGACAGGGGTTCACCATGAAGCCCAAGGCTGGCCTTGGCCTCCCTGAGCTGAGTCACTTGTCATGGATCACCATGCCCAGCTCCTCAAACACATTTTATATAGTTCTCAGAGTGTGTTGGCTGGACATACATGGAGGGCAACAGAAAACTCACCAGAGGAAGTTAAAAGTAGCATAAGGCCTCTGCTACTGTGAAACTGGAGGAATCATTCAACGGCTCTAGAAAAATACAATTAGTATGATGGCTCCATCCTGCACATGTGTTAAAATCCTGCAAGACAATGTGTATTTGAGCTTCATGCTACTAAGCTTTATTTGAAAACAAAAGGAAGGTTATTATGTCTCTGCTCCCAGAATTTTCTTAGGAACTTAAACTCTGGTTGCTTTGTGGGTGGACTGCACCCTCCTTGAGCCCTCCTGCCCTCCCTTCCCTCCCTATTCCCACTGCTGCTGCTTCTTCACCCCCAGGTACAGTTTTTGCATTCCAATCCTTGTGTGGAGGAACTCAAGAGAGAGGCACATTTTATTCTCCTCCCTACAAGAGCATGTAAAGGCCTACCTCCCCCTACTTTCTACCAAACTGTCCTTTTACTAAAAGTTGAAAAATTTTCACAGATTTTCAACTTTATCATTTTCTGACTACCTACCATTTGCTGGGGCTGCTTCTGGCACTATTTTAGTAGCTGCTTCTCAGATTATTTCCTGTCTAGTCCACCTTATGACCTTTTCCTAAAGCTTAGTCAAGGACACACTGCAAAAAGTAAGCTATGCCCTGATGAGAACGTGCTAGGATATATTTTCAGTTAATTAATTTCAATTAATCTTTTATGCATTCTGAGAGAAATAGCACTCATGGAATTTTTTTTTTTTTTTTTTTTTTTTTTTTTTTTTTTTTTTTTTTTTTTTTTTTTTTTTTTT
>PVJA010003763.1:0-79140 GCA_004027025.1 Myocastor coypus | reverse complement strand
GGCCTCAAACTCAAGGTACTCTTCCTGCCTCAGCTTCCTGAGTATTGGGATTATAGATGTGCATCATCATACCTTACTAGTAGATGTTAACAATGAATTATCACTACTGCTTAGTGCCTATATCTGATAAAAATGAAGAGAGTATATTTTTTATTTAAAAGATGTAAGTAGAATAAATTATCAATTAAATATATATGAATTATTGACTAACTTCATAGCTAAAATTTAATTGCCAATTACTAATTTTCTTCCATTAGCCATATAACTTTAGAATGAACAGATACACATAGAACATGTCTTTCTATTTTTTCTAAAACATACATTTTTTGGCCTTAATTAGTAAATGGCCCACAAAATTGCCATTTTATTGTTTAAGATAGAGGATCAAGGATGTATATACCGTGTGGTAGTGGTACACATTTGTCATCTCAGCACTCAGGAGGCTGAGGCAGGAGACCTGCTGTGTGATTTTTGAGACCAACTTGGGTTACATAGTTGGTTCAACATCAGCCTTAAACTACATAACAAGACCCTGACTCAAAAATCAGAAATAAAGATAAAACTACATTATAAAAAAGTGTGCTTGGTAGGTGAACTAGGTTGCTGCTTCTTTTAATCAGGTCAACTTTTAATGAAAGAAGACTGGGAGTGGTAGAGTATGCTGTAATCCTAGTACCTGTAATCTTAGCTCTTAGTAGGCTGTAAACAGGCTGATGATCTCTGCGAGTCCAATCTAGTAGTGAGAGCCTGAACACCCTGTAGACCTTTCCCTAAAACACATACACACCACCACCACCACCATCACCACCACCACCACCAAAATCCTTTCAATGAAACAGATGAAGTTTAAATGTTGTAATAACCAAATAATGACGGCAGACATCTGAAATTCTTCCCCCTTGGTGTTTTTGAGACCTGACCTTGCTATGTAGTTCAGGCTGACCTTGAATTCAAGGTGATCTGTCTCAGGCTTGCCTATGCAGAGATTTCAGTTGTGCACCACCATGCATGGCAAATAGCCTTTTTTGCAAAGTATTCTTATGGTTCATATACCCAAAAATGCTCAAGTATTGATAGTGAAAAGTCCATCTACTTTTGTCTTCATCTGCGAGTATCCATGCTTCAAGAGTTGGTTAGTTTGTCTTCTTTTAACATGAACATAAGTTAACATCATATTCTGTGCCATTTTATATCTGGAAAATCTTTTTCCCCCTTGGTTAAATTGGGAATTGAATTCCCGCTGAACTATATCCCAGTTATCTTTCATTTTTATTTTTGTGACAGGGTCTCACTAAGTGGATAAATTGCCCAGGATAGGCTTGAATTGCCAAGATTTTTGCCTCAGCCTTCCAGAGTGCTAGGATTGTAAGCGTGCACCACCCTTTGCAGTTTAGGAATATATATATATATATATATATATATATATATATATATATATAATTTTTTTTTTTTTTTTAGGCAGGTTCTCACTGTGTAGCCAGGCTGGCACTGAACTTGCAGTGATCCTCCTGCCTGTTTTCTGAGTGTTGGTGTATTACAGGCATGCCCCAGCATACCTGGTGGGAAATCTTAACATGAAATTGTAAAAACCCCTTTCTTTTTTGGGGGGTAGCAGCTGTATAATGTTCAAATGCATAGACACACTGTAATTAATGTCTTGTTGATGAGTATGTAAGTTATTTCCAATCTGCAATTTTTTATTTTCTGTATTAGGGAACCCAGGGACTTCTGACTTAGCTGTGACTCAAGCCCCTTTTTATGTTTTATTTTGAGACAGAATAAAACTAATTAATAAGCTGCCCAGGCTCAAATCTGTAGTCATCCTGCCTCAGCTTCCCAGAAGGTTGAGAAGAGGCAAAACTGGTTATTCTTGACAATCTTGTGTTAGTGTAAAAAAATGCCTGGGATAATTAACATATTAAAAGTTTATTTTGACTCATGGATTTGGGGACTCCAGATCATGATCAGTTTAAGGCCAGACTGACCTACACGAGACCTAGACTCAGCAAAAACAAGAACACAAACAAAATACCTTATAATTTCCTTTAATTGGAAATGCATCTCTAGAATAAATCCCTAGAAGTGAAATTTGAAGTTTGGAATATATATGAATTTGTAATTTTGACAGATACTGCCAAATTTGTTTCCTCATAGCCTAGCCAAACCAGGGATGGCAGACAGAAATTAATGTGCTTGCATTTGGAAATATACCATGAAAAGTAGGTTACCTATTAAAGAATTAGGAGGAAAGTAGGACAAGTTTATTCAGCAACTTACAAAGTTCACTTTCACTCAAAAATACATTCAACAGAAATTTCTCATGCATCTAATCTATGCCAACAGCTTTTAGGAATTCAGGATTTTATACAAAACAAATCACTCTACTCTCCACTCGACTTCAACATCTGAGTTCTACTTTTTGGAACTCTCTGATACTTTGAGAAGCCAGTTAAATGTCAAAATCTTGAAAATGATCTGTTGAGATCCTGAGCACAGGCTCCAGACATATGCTACTCGTGTTATTTAAAAACCAATGGAGGAAATGTTGCCTATTACTTCTCCCTCTCCATCAGGTTCTTTTAAAACACACAGAGAGAGCTCTTTTTATCTGACTCCATCTGCTGTTGGTGATCATCAGCATACTGTGGGCATTGTGGTATCATCCGAGATTAGGTTGTGAAATAGAAGTGGAGCTGCAAGCAGATTTGCAAGTGTATGCAAACTGGGTTCTGTCTCTGGCTGAAACTCAGCGTGTCCATCAGGTTTGGGGAAGGCAGAAAGGATAAGGTTATCAGCACATCAGGGCATGGTTTCCTTTTTTACAGTCTGTCCTTGTTTTGGAAAGATCACAAGGGAAGTTTATGGACTATAGTTTCAGCAACATACAGCAGCAATACTCTGTGTAGGAACAAAGGTATAAGAAAGGGAAGAAGTTAGAAATGAAACAGAAAAGGTGGAGTCTGCCAAGGGAAGGGAAGGGAACAGCAAGTGTAAAGTTTGAAGGTTGTTTAAAATTCTTTTTAAAGGGACAACCCAACAGGGAATCCAGCCCCGGGGGTTATTTTGATGACTATTTTCTTGCTTTTGCTATGTGGCCCAGGGTGCCCTCAGAGGATCACTTTGAGGTGATCCTCTTGCCTCAGCCTCCTTCAGCCTTGCAAGTGTTGGTATCACAGGCTTGTACTACCATGTTTGGCTATTTATTGAGATAGGAGCATTCCTAAATTGCCCTGGCTGGCCTAGAATTTGTGATCCTCCTGCATAAGGTTCCTGGTTAGTTGAGATTATAGGTGTGTTCCACCACGTCTATCATTTATTCTAAGAGAGTATCTTAAAATGTTACCCTCATTCAAGAAGATTGTAAACTATGGTTGTTTAAGTCTTGCCAACATCCCAGTGGACTTTTTTGCATCTTAAGCACAACTGGGAGTTCAGCTTGTGACAACAAAACCTGACAAAGCTGCATCTTCAAGTCTTAAGACAGCACAGAGAACAGCCAGAGTGGCTCGTAAATGTGTGGGCTTTTCTTTTTTTTAAAAAAAAAATCTTTTTATTTACTTGGCACCGGGTCTTGCTACACAGCTCGGATTTGCAGCGATCCTCCTGTTTCAGCCTCTCCAGCGCTGGGATTCAGCCGTGCGTCTATGCCGGCCTGGCACATGGTACCCGGGATTGAACCCGAATCATTAGGACTGCCAGACTGGCACTTAGGCCACTGAGCTATCTCCCCAGGCAGCTTTTCCTGTTTTCTTTCCAGTCTGTATTATTAAAATTTATCCTGGTACTGTCTTAGGCAGAATCGACAGGTGGTTCTTGACGGGTGTGTGAATTCCAGGCGCTTCTCAGCTACTCTTCTCAGTCACTTTAGCCCACAGGGTAAAAGAAATTTTCCGTCAACATACTGGCTCGGCAGCTGAAGTACAAGCACCGGTGAAGGCGCAGCTCAGGCAGAAGCCAGGCATCCTTCTGCCCCATTCCAGCTGGTCTCGTTCCACTTTCACTACGGCTCACTACCACTCACCCTCGACGCCCATTTTGCTTTCGGGTTTGCGCTACTAGGCGCGGAGGACTGGAGCAGGACGCTGTACGCCCAGGCAGCTGCAGCCTGAGTGGCATGGTGGGGACGGGCCCTGGGGGCTCCGCCCTCTGCCTGGTGACCCCGGCCAGGTCAGCCCTGGCGATGGCCTCAAGATCGGCCGAGGCCCCTGTGCGCTCCGAGAGGCTCGGGACACTTATTCGGGTGTCCCTGCGGCACTTCCACGCCTGCTAGGGAACGCCAGACAGTCGCTCCCAGTACGCGGGCCTGGAGCCCCGGGCCTCGCCCCGGGCTCCATTCCCGCCACCCTAGCACTTCGCCCGCTTCCAGCTCTCCCTTCCTTTACCAGCGTTTTCTCAACACTTCCTACTTCATGTTTACCAAGTGCTGACGCCCACTGGGCCTCCAGCTTCCTAGCTCCTCTCCCCGCTCGTCCCAGCCCCGCCCTCCCGGGGCTCCGGCGGCTCGGCCCGCGCCCCGCCCCCGTCCCCGGAGCCGCGTGCTCAGCCCGCTCCGCCCCGACTGCCAGGCCACGTGACCCTCCGCCTCGCCCGTCACGTGACCCACCCCCGCTGCCCCGCCCCCGCGCCGGCGCGCTCCGACGTGCCCTGGAACTTGCCCTCCCTCAGAGACCAGCCTGCGGGGACGCGCGCCCGCGGCGGCCGCCCGGAGAGCGGTGTGCTCGGTGTGCTCGGTGTGCTCGGTGTGCTCGGTGTGCTCTTGCGCCGGGGTCCTCAGCCGCTGCGCTCCGCGGAGGCGGGAGCTGCCCGCCGCGAAGCCTCGGTAAGGTGGCTGGGCACGGATCCCCGCGGACAGAGGGCAGGTCTGCGAGGCGCCGCACAAAGGCGCACCGGGCGCGGGCTGTGCCCGGTGAGGGCGGCCGAGTCGGGGGCGGGGCGGGGGTCCCAGTCCCGGGACCGAGGTGGGGAGAGGGTTCCAGCGACCTGGAGCTGCGCCTCCTCAGACCCCCGGGTGCCCTGACTTCCTGTGCCGCGGGCAGTGCCCGCCACCCCGCCCCCGGCTATGTGCAAGTGTGAGTGTGTGAGTGTGAAAAGCCGCCCGCCCCGATTGAGAGCCTCTCTCCGCATTGTGCTGCTCCCTAACTGCCTCGGGGTGGGCACCTCGCTCCCCTCCAACACACCTGGGACCACCCCGGGGGACTCTTGACTTCTACCAGGACGCGCTCCCCGTAGTTTCTGGGGTGCCCCGCCCCTGGTGGATGGACATTCGCCGCCCTCCAGTAGGTGGGCGGTCTCCTCACGGCCCCTGGATCAGAAAGCCGTTCTCCAGATAGGCTGCCCCTGCGCCCAGCCTCAGGTGGATGCGTGTCTCCTGGGTGCAGCTGATCTTTACCTGTGCTGTCTTCAGTTTCTGCAATCCTCCTGGGAAGCAGAGGCCACGAGGTCGTCGTCTTTCCAGAGGAAGGCACGGCCTTGAGTTTTAGGGGTGTGTGATGTTTTGCCTGTGCTTGCAGCAGCAATTCATAATGCATTTGCAGAGGCTCTAGCTTCATGTTTGAAGTATATTTTTATGCAAGGTTCTCATGTCATTTCAAGTGAAGTATTGTACGGGTCAAAGTGTCCAACACTGATGCACGGTTGCTTGTGACTTGCTTCGTAGATGGGACACAACTAGGTTTTATTGACTTAAGGCTCACAGTTTTCAGGGTACGTGGATGGATGCGGAGGGTCACTGGATGAGAAATCCCTTTGGTTCATATTTTGTTACCCAGCTTCTACGGATGACACTTTGGAAGATTTCGGATATTATAGTAAGAAATTTTTAAAAAAATAGCTCCTGACAGTGCCCCCTCTTTCATACTTAAAAGTCGCCAAATGGTGGCTCATGTTCTAGCTCAGTGTTTATTGATAGACATGTTTTTTGTGATACAGGGGTTTGAACTTGGGACCCTGTGCTTGCCAGGCAGGTGCTTATTCTACTGAGCTATCTTCCCGGGCCAGTCATCTCTTTCTCAGTTTTTTAACTACCGAAGCTTGAGAAGATTGTTTATTGATTCTTCATACAGTGCTGCCTGTATTGATTGCTTGTGCTTATATAATAATTGTTGAAAACAGCATATTATGTGTAGTTAATCATTTGGTTCTTTAATTAAGAAGTATCTGCACAGTGGTTTATTTGCACAGTGTATTAAAAATGCCCCAACTACAAAAGTGAGCTCAAGGCCAGCCTCAACTGCATAGCGAGACCCTGTCTCAAAAAGACAAAAAAAAAAAAAAAAAATAAAAAAAAAATAAAAGAAATAAAAATGCCCCAATAAAAAATGAAGTTTAGAAATTTATATGCTTTAAGTTATGCACATGACATTTGTGAAGATAAGGGTGATTTAAAATTGACTAAAATAAAACAGTGAATAGTGGTGATCTGTGAAGTTGTTAAATAGCACTAATGCATAACAGAAAATGAGCATTACAATTTTATAATAGTGGGAGAGAAAAGGAAAGTAAACCTTTATGTTACACAGTTGATAATGATTTTAGTTATGATGTAAATACTCATTTTGTAGAGTGAATGGAATGTGAGGTGCCATGCTACCACATAGCATTGTGGTACTTTAGTTTATCTTCACTGAGCCTGGTTACTTGACTTTTCTTAGTTAATTGGCCAGGTTGTGCCAGAATCTTGTGGGTGGCTGCCTTTACTGTAAGTTAGCCATTTTTTATTTTTTTTATTTTTTTTATTACTTTCATTGACTTACTATCCTGCAGTTTCCTTTCGCCATTGATTGACTTTATAGTTAAACTGAACTGCCAAATGCTGACATCTGTGAGCCCCTCATCCTGTTGGTAATACAGGGCCTTTCAAACTTTAAGATGGCTAAGAATTGCCTGCACTTCTAACAGGTCTTCAGATCAAACGGATGCTGTTCTGTCTGCAAATCACTGCTGTGCCATAGATATAAAATATGCCGCCATGTAATTTAAAGTTTCTGGCATTTGCTAGACTTGCTGGTGAGTGCTTGTAATCTCAGCACTCAGGAGGCTAAGGCAGGAGAGGAGCATTGTAGCCAGATCAAGGCCAGTTTTGACTACTTAGTAAGTTCAAGGCTAGCCTACAATACATAGTGAGACCCTGTATCAAAAAACCTCATAAAATAACACACACACACACACACACACACACACACCTACACTCCTCTCAAAAAACTAACCCCCCCAAAAAGACCCCATCCAAAACAAAACCAAAAAAATTTTCTAAAGTAGATTTCTTTTTAAAAGCACTGCTAGCCAGCATGGTTTAATATGTCTGTAATTCCAGCACTAGCTGAGGCACAACGATTGAAGTGAATTCAAGACCAGCCTGGGTTATATATGGTTTTGGTGTATTATAATGAGAGTAATATATATATATATTTTTTTCTTGTTTAGGAATTTTTGTTTGTTTGTTTTTATGGCTGGCTCAGCTTACCCTGAGGGCAGGGCTGGTGCAGCATGTGGTGCCGGGATTCGAACTGTGGTCCCTGCAGCCGCCTAAGCGTTCCTAAGCAGGCACTTTAGACCACTGAGCCATCCTGCCGGGCCCCAAGAGTAATATTTTTGAGTGCTAAAACTTACAAAGTAATTATTACATTAAGTATTAGACATGTACTCATTCTTTTAATATATGGCTATATACTACTACTGAATTCCACTCTGCAGTTGGATAGAAGTGAGGCTCAGAGAGGTTTAAATGACTGTTTTAGGTCACACAGCTAAAGAGGCAGAGCCAAGATGTTTGAGGAAGGTCTACTTTTATAATTATCTGTGTATTTATTTGTGTGTATGTGTGTGTGTTTTTAAGACAAGTCTGTCACTATGAAGTGCAGGCTGGCCTGTGACTGGAGTCTGTATCCCAGACTGGCCTTGGACTCACAATGATCTTCCTGCCTCAGTCTCCTGAATTCTAGGATTATAGGTTTGCACCACCTTGCCTGGCTTATCACTGTATTTATGAATATCTCTAGTCTTATACTTTGCTTTGAGTACACAGTGAATAAAATGACTACTCTAGGTCATTCCTTATAATTTACAATTGTTTTTTTAAATTTTTTTTTATTTTTTTATTTTTATTTTTTTAAAAATTTCTTTATTTATTTTCTTGTTTCAGAACCTTTATTTGTTTATTCACTCATTCTTATGGCTGGCTCAGCCCGCCCCAAGGGCAGGGCTGGCACAGCATGTAGTGCCGGGGATCGAACCGCGGTCCCTGAAGCCACCCAAGCTTTCCCAAGCAGGCGCTTTAAACCACTGAGCCATCCCGCCCCTACAATTGTTTTTTTTTTTTTTTTAAATTATTTATTTATTTATTGTTTCAGAACCTTTGTTTGTTTATTTACTCATTTTCATGGCCGGCTCAGCCCGCCCCAAGGGCAGGGCTGGCTCAGCATGTGGTGCCGGGGATTGAACCGTGGTCCCTGAAGCCACCCAAGCTTCCCCAAGCAGGTGTTTTAGACCACTGAGCCATCCCTCTGGGCCCCTATAATTTACAATTTTTAAAAAAACTTTATATATTTATATTATGGCCAGCTCAGCCTGTCCTGGAGGTGGGGCTGGCACAACATGTGGTGCTGAAGATTGAACTGCAGTCCCTGTGGTTGCCTAACCAGGGACTTGAGACCACTGAGCTATCTTGCTGGCCCCTATAATTTTTTTTTTTTAACCTTTATATATTTATGTTATGGCCGGCTCAGCCTGCCCTGGAGTTGGGGCTGGCACAGCATGTGGTGCCGGGGATCAAACCGGGGTCCCTGCAGTTGCCTAAGCTTGCCTAAGCAGGGTGCTTTAGACTGCTGAGCTGTGTCCCCAGCCCCCCTATAATTTTTTTTTAATCTGTGTATTTTCACAAAAATCTTTCTGTTTTTGGAGATAGCATCTCACTATGTATTCCAGACTGCCTTTAAACTCACTAATGTAGCTTAGGCTGGCCTTGAACTAATGTCTAGCCTTCTGTCTCAGCCTCCAGAGTATTGGGATAACAGGTATGCACCACCACACCTGGCTCACAAGGATCTTTTGAAGTTTCCTTATTTTATTTTTACTTTTTGAGATAGGATCTTACTATGTAAGTTTGGGCAGGCTTTGAACTTGTGATCTTCCTACCTTAGTCTTTCCAATGCTGGGATTACAGCATTTGCCACCATGTGGTCTTCTTTAATTTTATTGATACGGAGCATAAATAGCTGAGAGCTTATATGTGGTAAAGCTTAGGTTTAAGTTTTAGGCTTCTGATCTTGAGTTCAGTGTTTTTTTTTCCTTGTACCACAAAAGAATTTACTATATGGGTTTAGAGTTGGAGCTTTAAAAGTTGGCTCAGTTGGCTGTGATGGTGTACGTTTGCGACCGTAACACTTGTGAGGCTGAGGTGGGAGAGAATTGCATCGAATTTGAGGCTAACCTGCACCCCATCTTGAAAAAAACCCCAACCAAAACAAAACTCCCTGCCAAAAAAATCCAAAACCCCCCAAAAGTTGGCTGAAAATTACCTTTATTTTGCCTGTACTGCTAGGTTTAAAAGATTATAGTTTATTGGGATATTGTATAGAAGTATGATAGAGTGTGTTTAGATTTATTACAGTAAAAACACATTGCCGTGAATTTCCCTCTAAATGCTTCTTGCTTCAAACACACTTATCCCATTGTTCTCACTACTTTCTGAAGTAGTTCTGGAAGTCAAGTTTTGTGTCTCCAGTTGTAATGTTGTGGCTGTCTCAATGTTCTGAATTGATTCAGAATACTTACCTTTTGTGTTCATTTTTACTTTGGAAGAGTAGTTCTACAGTGCCAGTGAATAAAGTGGATTAGGACACATAATGCTTTTACTAGCCTGTCTTTGTGTTTAATGGGACTTAGTAGTAGTATTCACCGTATTTTGATCATACCTTATAAAGACACGCATGAAAGAGGACTTGAAGAACTGCTTTAAAAAGTAGCAAGAACAATGTGGTAAGTGTATTTTGAGGAGGTTAGTGCTAATGTACATTTTGTTGTAATATTTAAAAACTTAAACATTCAGGTGGCATGGGCCTGTAACCTCAGCACTTTGGGAGTCTGAGACAAGAGAATTGCAAGTTCAAGTCCACCCTAATTTAGCCATTTAGTAAAATTCTGTTACAAAATTAAATAAATAAAACACTCTATTAACATTTACTGTACTTTTCAATCACTCTTTGTATATACTCTGAGGTATACCTGCACTAAGCAATAAGAAAGCTTGAACTATAGATAAATGCTATATAGATAAATCTGAAATGCATGATTTTTAAATGAAACAAGCCAGCCATGCAAGGCTATGTGCTGTGATTTTTTTTTATCTTTCTGTTACTTTTGCTTCCTTGAATAAGCAGCAATCTGTCCTGCTTTATAACTGCTATGTTTTGTTTTCACATTTTTTCCCCTTTAGTCTCAAAGGAATCTTTTTTTTTTTTTTTTTTTGTATTATGTCAGGCTCAGCCTGCCCTGGGGGTGGGGCCGGCACAGCATGTGGTGCTGGGGATCGAACTGAAGTCCCTGTGGTTGCCTAAGCTTTCCTAAGCAGGCGCATTAGACTGTTGAGCCATCTTGCCGGCCCTCAAAGGAATCTTGAAGTTTGTGTTTATCTTTTTATGGAAGGATGCACAGTTTGTTTAGACAATCATTGCTTGATGGACCTTTGAGTTTTAACTTTCTGGCTGTTGTGAATGTTCACAGAAAGACTTTGTATGAACTTAAATTTCCCTATTCTTTGGATAATACGTAGAAGAAGGTTGCTTGGTCATAATGTCAAGTCTACATTAAACAATATTTGAAGCCACTAAATGGTTTTTCAAGAATGGTGGTATCATTTTTTCTTTGTTTTCCCACCAGCAGTTAACTTCTGGGCTGACAGTCTTACCAGGTTAGTTCCTGAGAGAGAGCTGTTGCAAAACAACAAGCCTGACCATTCCCTGTCATGTTTTTAGTTTCCTACCTTTTAAAAAAGGTGTGGGGTCTTGCTTTGTAGCTCATGCTGACTTTGAACTCACTTTGTAGCCCAGGCTGACCTCAGACTTGTGATCTTCATGTGTCAGCCTGCCGGGTGCTGGGATTGTAGATGTATACCACCATGTCTGACCCAGTTTCTTGTCTCCCATGTGGTCTCTTCCTCTCAAATATGCTTCTGTCATTGTGATGCCATCCATAGGAGGTCCTGATCAGAGGCTACTCAATCAATACCCTTGAATTTCCAGAACTGTGAGATAAATGCACTACTTTCTTTAAAAGAACCCAGCCTATGGTACTATGTTAGAGTAATGAAAAATTGAGAATTAAGAAACTATCAGTATTATCAAGATAAGGAACATATTTACTTTCCCCAAATTTCCTTGAGTTCCTTTATAATTTCTCTTGCTTTCTAGCATCTATATCTTGGTTCTCTGGCATGGTAAATTAATTTTCATTTTTGAAAATTTTATGGAGATGGACTCAATATAGACTCTTGTCTGGGTTATGTTTTCATTAAAGTTACTTTGAGATTCAGGCAGTATGTGCATCAGTAGTCCATTTTAATGAGGTTGATACTCCACTGGATAGAGTAAACAATTACTTTATCTATGTACTTGTTGATTGCATTTGGGTTGATTCTGTTTGCTACAGATCAAGTTGTATAGAGATATGTTTTCATTTTTCTGGGGTAAATACTTAAGAGAATTCCTGGGCTGCACAGTAGATGTATTTTTAAATTTTTAATCATCTGCCTAACTTATTCCAAGTGATTGTATCATGTTATATTGCTATTGGCAGTGTGTGCAAGATCCCATTGCTCCTCATGCTTAGAAACTTAGTAAGGTTAGTGTTTGCCATCTAGGAGATATGTGATGGTATTTCTTTTTGTTTTGAGTTTTTATTCCTAACTCAAGATAAGAATCTTTTCAGGAACTTCTTTATCATCTGTAGAATTTCCTTCCTTCTTTTCTTTTCTTTTTTTTTGTTATTTCTTAGATCTGAAAATGCCTTTATTTTTTAGAAAATGAATTCCATGAAGGTTAAAAACAATACTAGAGGGCATAGGTGGGGATGTAGTCAGTCATTCAAAGCATTCAAGTAAGAATATGGCAATATAAATATCCAAAAAGCATGACTTAGGTATTGCAAACAAACTGTGTAAGTCATTGCTAACTTGAGCATTTCCTACACAGGGAGGAAACAGTTAAAATTTAAAGTTCTGGAAGTATTTTCCTTGGTTAATTACATTAGGCGGATTGTTTGCCTTTGATGAAAATCAAATTCTTGTAAACATGGATAAAGTATTACACAGGTCCACTGTTAAAACAGACAACCTATTGTATGTTGATTCTGATATAATGTTTCCTAACAAAGTTTAGAAAATAAAGATATTGAGGTGGCTAGTTTAATAGTCCCCTCCTCTGCTGACAACTTCTTTATGTTGGAAGCGCATGATGGTGTGTTCAACCTGTGTTGAGCATGACCCTTTAATATGTCACATTGTAGTGGGTATGGATCCATGATGCCCAAGTTACACAGATTCTTCAGTGCATCAAGTATTTACTTTCTCCTAGGCGATCCAGCCATCAGTGGTAGAAGGCAAGTGTGCTGGTTTTCATTGATGACATTTAACAAGTGTTTTATTCTTGGAAGCGTTATTGGCACATGTCCAACATCAAAATTTTTCATGTAATGTGAATACTCTATGTTTTCATGAATACCTTTTCCTATGCTATTAAAGGTATCAATGGCATATACTTCCCCTTCCTCCATCTGTGTTACCTCCCTGCCTTTATGATGGGATTGGTCTTCTCTGCATGTATTCTTTTTTTAAAATTTTATTTATTTTTTCTCTTGTTTCAGAACCTTTGTTTATTCACTCATTTTTATGGCTGGCTCAGCCTGCCCTGAGGGCACGGCTGGTACAGCATGTGGTGCCGGGGATTGAACTGTAGTCCCTGAAGCCGCCCAAGCTTTCCCAAGCAGGCACTTTAGACCACTGAGCCATCCCGCCGGGCCCATTCTCTGCATGTATTCTGTATGGCCCAATTGAGTGTCCATTTAGATTACGGATTGGCTCCACTTTGTATGTCTTCCTGTCAATTTCTACTCCAGGCTAGCTTTGAATTGACTGTGTAGTCCAGGCTGGCTTCCAATTGTGAGGCGATTGACTCAGCATGTAGAGTGGTGATATTGTAGGCATTGTGTTGGGAATTCAACCCAGGGTCTTCAAATACCCAGTCTTTTTATCTGTTTTGCACTTTAAAAATTTTATTGGTACATATTTTTTTCTTTTTTAAAAATCAGACTTTATAGGTACATTTTAGATGTATTATGATGATAACCTTTAACCTTTATCATAGGGAATTAGTACCTGTATATGCTATGTTGTCTTTTTCTTTCCCATTCTTTTTCCCTACCTTAATTCCTTTTTACTTTTTTTTTTTTTTTAATTTTTAAGACAAGGTCTTTGTAAGGCTTTAGCTTTCCCAGGCTGGGCATAATCTTGTGATCCTCCTGACAGCTTCCCTAAGTACTATGATTACAAGCATATTCCATGAACCCTGGCTTAATTTCTTTCTTTCTTTCTTTTTTTGTTTTTTTCAGGACCAGGGATTAGTCCATTGAGCTATCTCCCTAGGCCCCTTAATTTCTTATCAGTGTCTTTTGTAGAGCATAAGTTTTGATTCAGCTTATTTTTTTCATGCTGTTTGAGTTATTAGTCAATATTTTCTCCGTGTCTGCATGTAGAAGTTATATAGCTTTAGGTCTTAGATTTTTCTGTGATCCATTTGTAATATGGTATGATATAAAGTATACTCTTTCTCTTATATGTTTAATCTAGTTTATGATTTGTCAAAAAGATTCTTGGCCAGCTGGACTGCTTTTTATGTTGATTGAAAATTAATTGAATAATTATGTATAATTAGTTGAAAACATATGTATAAACCTTTTTATGTATTGATCCCCAAAATAGTTCTGTTTCACGTGGGATTTGATTTATGTGTATATTTTGCTAACTGCACACTGTCTTGATTTCTGGAGCCTTATTAGTATCTTTCCAACTTCCAACTATTATACTCTTAATTTTAAAAAAGTTTCTTTGGTAATCCCAGCTTTCTTTGCCTTTTACACAGCATAAATGTTTTTAATCACCTTGTGAATTTCTTTAGGGTGTTGAATTGGATTATAGTGAATTTATGTATGAATTGTAGAATAATTGACATCTTACAAATGTTGGGCTTTTTGGTCTGTGATCACAATATTTTTATTTAAAGGTCTTTAAAAATATTACCAGTGTTGTGAGGTTATCAGTATAGGGGCCTTGTGTATCTTTGCTCTTTTATTATATTTGATACTGGTGCTATATTTGGCATTTTATTTATTTACTTTGCCTTTGTGTATATATATTCAACAAAGGTAAAACAGCATCAGGGACAGTAGGAAATGCCATGGTGTGACAGGGGCACTTAGGAATGCAGAACTTTACAAATAGGCAATAGCAAGCTTATGAACCTGGAAGAGAACTCAACTTACTTCAAAGAATAGAAGAAAAAGAAAACAAAGGCCTTGTGGCCTCATTTATTCTCCTTCTTGGTCGTGGTATAAAATAGATTGATGTTAAGTATAAGAACTCACTCTGGAGTATATGCTCTGAATACATAGGTTGGAGGCTGATTTACAAAATTATGAGAAAAAGATGAAGTCTCTACAGAGGAAACTTGATGTAAATGTCTTATTTCTACCATAATTTATAGCATGGTTTTATGACTTCTGACACACACAGCGGGCTCTGGTTTAGGATTAAACATGTTGTTAAGCAGAATGCCTCCCTCAGTTAGCTCTGGGCACATTTTGTCAGTGGAGTACAAGTTAAGTTCTCTTGTACCTGAAGGAAGCTAAGAATATTGGTGATCTCAGAACAAAACAAAAACAACAACAAAAACAACAAAGTAATGCTGGTGTGCATTCAAACCTTGAACAGATAACCTGTAGCAGTTTGTACAAAAATAGTTCTTTTTCACATGCGATGTAACAAAACCATTGTTTGGCTTGGTATTCAAAAACTTTATTATGCTTAATATACAGAAATACACTTGATTTTTATGTTTACCATACATGAAATGACTTGCTAGCTCTTTTGTAGATTTCCCATGACTTTGTACTGGCCAGCACCTCCAGTCCTATGTGAAAAGAGGTGGGCATCACTGACCTCTTCTTCCAGGTCTCTACCATGTATGATGTTAATGCTAGGTTTTTTAATAAATGCACCTATGTTAGGTTGAGAAAATTCCCATTTACTTGTTTCTTAGTTATTATTTGGTTATTTTTAATCACTAATGGATATTTTTCACATGCTTTTTATGAATTAAGTTCATGGCATAGATATCTAAAAACATGTACTAATGTGATGAATTACATGGCTTAGTTTTTTTTTTTTTTTTTTTTTTATAATTTTATTTATTTTTTTTTCTTGTTTCAGAACCTTTGTTTGCTTATTCACTCACTTTCATGGCCAGCTCAGCCTACCCCGAGGCAGGGCCGGCACAGCATGTGGTGCCGGGGATCGAACTGTGGTTCCTGAAGCCGCTTTCCCAAGCAGGCGCTTTAGACCACTGAGCCATCCCGCTGGGCCCAACATGGCTTAGTTTTTAAAAAGACTTTGCTTTTCCTGAGCAGTTATAGGTTCACAACAAAAATTTTGTTTGTCATGTCAATTCTGAAAGGAAGAGAATAGTAATTAACCTGTTCAGTCAAGACAAAAATTCTGAGGCTGGGGAGATAGCCCAGTAGAATAAACGCTTGCTTGGCAAGCACAAGGCCCTGAGTTCAATCCCTGGTTCTGCAAAAACAGACAACCCAAAAAAACAAGGACAAAAATTCTTCTGTTTTTTTAGGCCTTTTAGTAAATGAGTTTCTTCTAGTGTTATTGGCTATCTTGGTATTTTATATCATCTCATCTAAATTGTCTTAGCATGTGCAAGTAGATTTGAAGGAATTAAAATTTAGTGTGAGTCCTTAAAATCTAGGTATTATAGATTTTTGACCTACAAAGATTTGATCAGGGCTTGTTGAATCTGTTTTTTTTTTTTTTTTTTAATTTTTTAAATTGGAGACAAAGTCTCACTATGTATTTTAGGCTAGTCTTGAACTTACTGTGTATATTATCCAGCTCGGTCCCTTTGTGGCTATCTTCCTGCCTCAGCCTTCCAAATGCTGGGATTATAGGCATGTAGTGCCATGTCTAGTTTATTTTTTGTTGACATAAAAAATAGTGGTTCACTATGAACCCTTACTTCGCTTTATGGTTTTAATACTTGTGGAATGTTGCTTGTTGAAATCATGTAGTATGTGGCCTGCCAGACTGGCTTTTTTTTTTTTTTACTTTGACACAGGGTCTTGTTGAGTTGCTCACACTGGCCTTAAACTTGAGCACCTCCTGGCTCAATCTCCTAAATAGTGGGAATTAGAGATGTATTCCTGTGCCTGGATAGTTTTTACTTTTTCTAAATTGACAAAAATTATGCATATTTTTAGTGCACCATGTGATTTCAGTATGTGTATAGTCACTGTGTAATGGTAAAAAAGGTAAGCATAGCTACTCTACTCTATCATTTGTGGTAAAAACATCTGAAATTCTTCTTTTTTTTTTTGGCTTTTTGGAATGTACACTATGTTGTTATCTGTAGTCACCTTACGATATAGTAGAACATCAAAACTCATTTGCTGATGTGACTGTAACTGACTACCCACTGACCAATTTATTTTCATTACTCCCTCTACCTTAATTTACCCAGCCTCTGGTAGATCATTTTACTCCTGCATTTTTTAATTTTATTTCTTGTTTCAGAACTTTTGTTTGTTTGTTTGTTTGTTTATTTATTTATTTTTTTTTATGGCTGGCTCAGCCTGCCCTGTGGGCACGGCTGGTGCAGCATGTGGTGCCGGGGATTGAACCGCAGTTACTGCAGCCGCCTAAGCTTTCCTAAGCAGGCGCTTTAGACCACTGAGCAATCCGGCCAGGCAATTTTTTATTTTATAGGCTGGTTTATAAAATTTTCTTTTTTTACCTCCTCTCACTGTGTCTCTCTGTCTCTATCTCTATCTCTGTCTGTCTCTTGTCTGTCCCTGTCTGTCTTGTCTGTTTGTCTATCTGTGTCTCTATCTGTCTCTGGGCCCCCCACCCCCCCATCAGGTCTTGCCATATACATGAGGCTAGTCTTGAACTCATTTTGTGGCCAAAGCTGGCCTTGAAGTATTTGTTGGTGATCTTCTGGCTTTAGCCTTCTGAGTTCAGGAATTATAGGTGTGTACCACCACACCAACTTTTTTAAAGTTTAAATGGTATTTGTGATAGTATATTATTATAATTGTTCCATTTTGTTATTAATCTTTCACTCAGCCTACTTTATAAATTCAACTTGATCACATGTGTGTATATTAAAGCACAGTGTATATAGGCATTGCTATCCATGGCTTCAGGGATACCCTTGGGGTCCTAGTCCTAGAATGTCTCTAGGAGGAGTGACTGCTGTACCCTGAGGGGGTGTTCCCAGCCTGCCATTGGCCGCTGCCCCCAGCCAGTTTTTAGCTCCAGGTAACAGTTATGTGTGTGAAAGCCATCTGAAAGCTTCTTTTCTTTTTGTTGTTTATGTATTGGGGCTGCAATCCAGGGCCTCATGTCTGTGGGGCAGGTGTTCTGCCTGGAGCTGCTGGCTAGCCCTCTTTCACCTTATTTCACCCAGTTTATACTGCTCTGCAAAAACCATGTAATAGGCCTTCATTTTTCTGCAGACATTTGACCATAACTAAAGAATGTGCTGTTGATAAATGTCCTTGTTGGGCTCATAAAAGGATGCCTACAGGGGGCCCAGGACTTTGTAGGGCTTCCCTATGGTTGGCTTAGAGCCTCTGAGGCTCAGGCTCATTTAGGCCTTGCTTCCGGCACCTGCTCTGCCTTGTGTTTTGTCTGTCCTTGCATCCTGCCCTAGAGCACCAGGAAGGAAACCACCTGAGCTGGTCTGAGATTGCTCACAGAGAATGGTGCTTGGGAAGTATTGTCCATGCCCCTGCCTGGGCTTGGAGCAGCCTGTGCCAGCTTGGCAAAGGATTAGCAGGTGGGGCCTAGGTGAGTCTCCTAGATGGTCTGGAGCCTTTGCGGGGCGTCTGTCCAGTTCTCCCATAGGCTGAGGGAGGAAGGCACAGACTGAACTGTGCCCCTGATCTTGGACCTGTCACCTGTGAAGAGAGTCTGGTGTCAGTGTGGCCATGGACCCTGCTGGATTAGTCATTTTAAAGGAATACCTTAAAAACTTTGTGAAGGATTTAATGCCAAGAATCAGGGCTTGGGGCTGGGGAGATAGCTCCGAGGCACAAGTGCCTGCTGGGCAAGTGCAAGGTCATGCGTTCGAACCCTGGTCCCACAAAAAAAAAAAAAAAGAATCAGGGCTTAAGCTGTGGTGTTTTAAAGTTGTATAATATTTACACACTTGAGGTATGCTAATATTTTATTATTTATAGTATTAGGATTACTGAGTAACTTTAAATATCTGGGTTGCTCTTAAATTGTAGACTTGTTAAGTCTGGATTCATCTGCTGTATTCATCTTGACATTTTATTTGTGTGATTTCTTTTAACTACTCGTAAGATGTAGTTCAGTGAGACAGATATCTTGGGGAGGCAGGTAACATTTGCTGAGCTGTATAAGTTGTGGTAGGCTTCTTAGTAGTCTACATGGGGAAAGCACTTTTTTAAAAAATGGCAGATGATAAGAGGCTATTAGATTATAAAATAGCGTGATAGGATGTTCTAAATCTGAGTTGGGGCAGAGAAGTAAAAGATGTTAAGTAGGTGTGTGTGCACATATGCATCCTTAGGACCTGAAGAAGTGATTGAAATAGGGAGAAAGACAACTAGTATGAGGCATGAAAAGCCTGTGTGATTATTTCTGACACTGCTAAGAAAAAAGAGGTGTACTAGGCAGTAGAGAGTGAAAGCATTGTATGTATTGGTGAGTGAGCATTCTTAGTTATTAAGTGTGTGGGATGAATGTTGACAGAAGAGTATGGTGATAAGTACAGAACAGATTTCAATCAGAAAAGTTTGGTAATGGGAGAGCATTATAGTTGAGTAAGCAAGATGTGAAGCAAAATGCTTCAGAGTATAAGGTATGAGGGTAAACAGTACTCACCAGTGTGAAGAGAAGAATACATAGAGTTGGGTGGAAGTGGTGGTGGCACAGGCCTGTAATCCTAGCATGTGGAAAGCTGAAGCAGGAGCATAGCAAATTCAAGCTCAATATGGACAATTTAGTAGTGTGAGACCGGGTCACAAAATCAAAAATAGAAATGGAATGGGGAATGTAGCTCAGTATGAAGGCCCTGGATTCAACTGCCAGTGACCCCTGCACCCCCCCCCCCAAAAAAAAAAAAAAAAAGGAAAAGAAAGGAAAGAAAAAAAGCAATCCACAGAATGAGGAAATTGTGGAAGAAATAATCAAATCAAAATTAATAGGTTAGGCTTGATGGCCACCGGTGCCCTGGAGGTCAGTGTGTAAAGGAGGCACAAATAACACGGATTTTCCCCCTACTGCCTAGGAGCAACAGAGCTCCATACCTGAGCCTGAGGCAGTGGCAGGAAACTGACAGAAGATTGCTGTGACACAATGGAGAGCGATGGGGGCAGTAGCAACAAAACCAAGGGGGCCTGGCTGGCATTTTTGGAGCTGGCGGAGCCTGTTACTCGCATGCAAATTTGGTTGGAGTACCACTAACTGATAAGTATGAATCCTTTGTGTCATTTAAGTATGGATCCATGATATCTTGTGCAGGATACCAATGAGTTTATTTTACCAACTGGAGTTAATAAAACCTGGGGCGGATTTGAACTGGCCTTCTTTACCATTGGAGGATGTTGTATGACTGGGGCTGCATTTGGGGCATTGAGTTGTCTTCAGCTAGGATTGAAAGAAACTCAGAACTTGTCCTGATCCAAACAAAGGAATGTATAGATTTTGAATATGGTCGCTAGGCAAGGGGCACTGTGGGCCAAAACTCTAGGTTCTCTGGCTTTGCTCTATAGTGCATTTGGTGTTATCACTGAGAAAACACAAGGTGCAGAAGATGATCTGAACACAGTGGCAGCTGGAACCATGATGGACATGTTATATAAATGTACAGGTGGGCTTTGAGAGGGGTCTGGAAGGCCTGACACTTAGCACTCTGTACGCACTGTATAACATCTGGGAGCATATGAAAGGCTCCTTGCTCCACCAGTCACTCACTCTGAAGATTTTGCCAACTCATGGAGGATACTTTATAATAGTCATCTAGCTAAAAAAGTCAGGCTGGATTTATTTTCTCCTGTCAGAAGTCATTTGAAGAATTGGAGATTCTGATTTGCTGTAATGAAGATCATGGATAACACAGATACCCAGGAACCAACAGTCCTTCTTGCTCTCAATAAGCTGAAGCCAAAGCTCTTTGGTAGCTTACTGAGTAAGGTGGGAGATGATTTTGAATCTCCATAACTGTACCCATTCTCCTACCCCTGAACTGGAAAGCCACTTACTTTCAAGAGTTCAGGTTGTACTTATTGTCAGTCATGAGATTTATTAATGACCTGATACTGTAATATTGCCCTGTACTTAAAAAGTGACAGTAGAACAAAAAAAAAGAAAGTGCAGCTTGGCAGTATAAGCGTCTGTCTGCCTGGCCAATTGCAAGAACCCAGGGTTGATCCCCAGGTGGTGCATACCCGTAATCCCATGTTAGGAAGGCTGAGACAGGATGATCACTATGAGTCTGAGCTGTGTAGTAAGACCCTGTACCAAATAAGTAAAAGATTTTAAAAAATTAAAAAGTACAGCTTATATTTTAAAATAAAAATAAAAAGTTTTCAGTGTTCACCTGTTTACTTAGATCTAATTTTTAGTGCTACTCTGTAATTATTTTAATTCTTTTTGAGTCCATGACTTATAGTAAGACTATTTTTATCTAACTGTTCCTAGACCTTTGATTATAATATGTAATTCCTGCTATGTGACTTTCTAGATATTACAGTAATTTCTCTTAGAGAAGTGGTTCTCAACCTGTGAGTCACGACTCTGGCGGGGGTTGAATGACCAAAACATAAGGGTCACCTAAAGCCATTCTGAATCATAACTATAGCAAAATTACAGTTTTGAGGTAGCTACCAAAATTATTTTTTGGTTTGGGGTCACTGCAACATGAGGAACTGTATTGTGGGGTCACAGCATTAGAAAGGCTGAGAACCACTGTCTTAGAGGGTTTCCAACCTCGTGCCTCATTCCCAACCCTGGCTTTGATTAGTTTCTAAGCTTTTGTTCTGTTATCCCAGTGTGTCTGCTCTTTTTTTTTTTTTTTTTTGTCTTTTTTTGAGACAGGGTCTCACTATGCAGTTCAGGCTGGCCTTGAGTTCACTTTTGTCGCCCGGGCTGTTCTCGAACTCACACCAATCCTCCTGCCTCAGCCTCCCGAGTGCTGGGATTACAGGCGTGAGCCACCACGCCCGGCTTTTTCTGTAGATGGTAGCAGTCTTTTGAGTCCTTGCCCTGCTTCTTGTTGCCTTTGAGCAAAACTAGACTGTGTTTCTTGCTGACTTCCTTGTTTTTCCCTAATGCTTATCTTTCTCTAACTCCTCCTTCATACTTACTGCTGTAGTCACTAAAGAAATCATAAAGCTTGGCAGGAAAAGAGTTCTAATGCAGACTGGCCTTTGACGCATGTAGTTTTCCAGCCCCAAGGCCCCCTTGCACTACTGTGAAATCATACAGTTTGTGTCATTCTTCATACTTTTATTTTTCTGGAGAAGTGTGTGGCCAGTTCTATCTGAGGTACAGTAACCTGAAAAGTAGCTGCTACTCATGTTCTATTTTCAAAGATGTCTTTAAGATTATTTTGTTGTTTTTATGGGCAAAAAGAAAAATGCCAGTGTTCCAAGGATAAACAGTTACACATTGCTTGGCAATAGAATATATTGTTTAACATCATATTGTGTACTTGCACAAACCTAGATGGTTGATCAAGTCTGTGGCTTCTTTATGCAGTCAATAGACATGGTACACACTGTATGGAATGAAGCTCCTGCCCCTGTAAGACTTGTGACCTTTTTTCCAGTAAACTTTTATTTTATTTTTTGGAGACAGGGTCTTGCTGTGTAGATCAGACTGGCCTTGGATTCATTGTGAAGCCCAGGCTGGCTTTGATATTCCTGTGTTAGGCTCTTCATTCTGAGATTGTAAGCATGTACTACAAGCCTGACAGCTTTTCTTTTTAATGAGTAAAAGGTATATACTCTTAAAATAATAATAAGTATGAAATTACAAACCTAGTAAACTGGTAACATAGTCATTTACGATCAAATATTCTGTACTGTACATAATGGTATGTGGTATACTTTCTGCACTGCTGGCAGTGTGGTGTGCATCAGCATTGTGTAGACACGTAGGTGATGTGTTGCACTATGGTATGGTGCTATGATAGGAATTTTCCAACTTCATTATAATGTTACAGAGCCACCGTTGTATATATGGTCTGTTTTTGACTGAAATGGTATTATGTAATGCATGGCTGAAATTCAGTGTGGAATTTTGAAAATTTGTGAAAATTTTAGGTAAAGGATTAATGTGCAGAGCAACTAAGGTCCTGGTAATCAAGAAGTAAACGCTGAGCATTTAGGAGATAACAATTTCTGTTTAATGTAATGGGAAAAGCCATAGGGTAACAAATTTGGTAGGGCTGAGATGGGGTACATATAGGGAATAGAGGTGCGGTAAATGCTAAGTACTTACTAGGCCACCAGATAGATTTGGTTGTAAATGTGTCAGTAGTCTCTTTTCATCACTATAAATCTTTTGTTTACCATTTTTGATGACATAAACTCTTTTGAAGAGTTTGCGGGGCCGGCAAGATGGCTCAGCATTCTAAAGCGCCTGCTTAGGCAAGCTTGGGCAATTGCAGGGACCACAGTTAGATCCCCAGCACCACATGCTGTGCCAGCACCACCCCCAGGGTAGGCTGAGCCAGCCATTTAAAAAAAAAAAAAAAGTTTGGGTTTTCTACTTAAAATATCTCATTTTTAAAAATTTGTTTTGTAATGGCTTCTAAAGGTGATACATGCTTTTGACAAAAATTCAAGCTATATGCCATTGTATCTATCACATGACATTAGGAAGAATATATTACCAGATGTCATACTGTTCGTATTGTTCAGTAATTACTTTTTTTGAAGTCTGGACCCAGAACCTTTCTTGTGCAAGGCTAGTCCTCTACTACTGTGTTACCTTTCCAGCCCTTTCAGTTGTTTTGTTTTACTTTTTTATGCAATTAAATAATTATTAGTACATTTTTACATACATTGCAAGGATATGTTGGTAAGTTTAATTATTTGGTTAAGTTCAGAACTCTATACAATCAAAGCTTATTTCGTGATTGATAGCCACTAAGTGACACAGGGTGGAGGTGTGGTAGGACTCCACCTAACTTTGGATATGGCTTTAATTCTCTTTATCCATATAAGTAAAAGCTAGTTCTGTCATTTTAACTGTTTCACTGAAGTTGTTTTTCATGTAGTCAGAAATTTAAAAAGATAACTCTACAGAAACAAAAGTTGAAGCTTGTGGGAGCACTGTGTCTCTTAGGGAATGTTTGCACATGCTCAGAGGGTGCCAGGCACAATCATGAGATAGAAAGTTGTCGTGTATTCCTTATGCCTAGAGTAGAAATGTTATGCATCTAAGAGTGTAAACAACTGCATATTCTTAGCCTTCTTTAAACAATCTTATAGTTGATTAACTTTTTTATTTTATAGATATAAATGTAACACTGGATGTGTCTTTCTAAGGTAAGTTTTTAACTTTCATTTTAAAAATAGCATTATGGCATTATTTAATGTTATAGCAAGTAGTTTTCCAAGTAGTTTGCTTGGAAAGTACACTTTAGTTACTAAAACTACCTCAGTAATTATTTACTACCTTTTAAGTTTGGTGGTAGAGAAGAAAATCATACTCAGGAAAGTAATCATTTTGTAGTAGAGTATACTGTACTTAAGACTTGGGTGCTGGTACAGTCTGGTAGGTTGTCAGGGACTTTTGGGTTTACACATCTTTTGGTAAGTTTCACTTTGTTTTAAAATTCACAGCCTTGAGCATTTGGTTAACTGTATTAGTTTTTGAGGGCTGATGGAACAAGGTACAGTTGAGTATCCCTTTTCTGAAGTGCTTGGAGCCAGAAATATTTTAGGTTATTTTTTCAAATTTTGGAATTTTACTTACATGTGAGATATTTTGGGAAAAGGACCCAAATCTGAATATGAAATTTATCCTTCATGCACACTTACACACATAATATGAAGGTAATTTTATGTGGTCTTTTTAGTGTGCCTACATTTTGACTGACTCATCACATAAGATCACATGAAGAATTTTTCTCTTCAGGGATCAAATCAGTGCTCAAAAAGTTTCAGATTATAGACCACTTTGGATTTTCAGATTAGGGATGCTAAACTTGTACTGCTAACAAGATAGCTTCAAATTGCAGAAATCCCTTCTCTTAAAGCTCTGTAGAATGGAAGTCCAAAATCAAAATGTGGCAGTGTCCTGCTGAGGACTGTGAGGACACCCTTTTCTTCCTCACTTCTACGTTTTGCTGATCCTTGTTAGCACTTATTCCCCTTTTTCTACTTTCGTTTTTGCATGGTCTTTCCCCTGCACTCTTTGTCTCTAAATCTCTTTCTCTTACAAATACTAGTCATTGAACTTGGGGCCTAATTGAACTTGATCCCAAAATTCCTATTTCAAATAATAGCACATTCACAGGTCCTAGGCTTAGTATTTGAGCATATGTTGGAGATGAGTTTCATATAATATGCCTTTTTTCTGTTCTTTTTTCCTGTTGTTTTGTTGTTTGTTTTATGAAATGGCTGCTATATAGTTGCTATGTAGTTCAGGCTGGCTTTGAACTCAGGCTGGTCTCAAACTCAGGACAGTCCTGTTAAGTACTGTGATTATGAGTATGCACCACCATGCCTGATCCAGTGATTTTTTTTTATGTTTGTATTATAAAAGACTGGTTATAAGTTGGCATTTGTTAGATTTAGTCTAAAAAGAAGTAGAGATAACAAAAACTCAATTGACACATTTTTAATTTTTATTTATTTATTTATTTATTTTGGTGGTGGTACCAGGGATTGAACGGAGGACCTTGACTTGCCAGGCAAGCATTTATTCCACTGAGCTATCTCCCTGGCCCCTTGATGCATTTTTAAAAATCTTATGTTTTGCCTTGTAATAACTGCTGTTTTAAAAATTTATGTTAATAAATTAATTTAATTGGATAGTTTAGGTTATTTAAATTCACTGATATCTATATATGTATACATCTGTCTATCTTTTTTTTTTTTTGCTGTACTGGGGATTGAACTCAAGATCTTGCACTTGCCTGGCAAGCACTTATTCTACTGAGATCATACTCAGCCCCATATATTTTATTATATATATGGAATACATACATATATATATATATATATATATATATATATATATATATATATATATTTTTTTTTTTTTTTTTTTTTTTTTTTTTTTTTTTTTTTTTTTTTTTTTTTTTTTTTTTTTTTTTTTTTTTTTTTTTTTTTTTTTTTTTTTTTTTTTTTTTTTTTTTTTTTTTTTTTTTTTTTTTTTTTTTTTTTTTTTTGTCTTTTTGAGACAAGGTTCCCATTATGCAGTTTAGGCTGGTCTTGAGCTCACTTTTGTAGCCCAGGCTCGTCTCAAAGTTGCACTCATCCTCCTGCCTCAGCCTCCCAAGTGCTGGGATTACAGGCGTGTGCCACCACGCCTGGCTGTAATATTTTTAATCTTTTGAAAAATAGAATAAAATAGTAACACAACATCATTGAAGTTCATCTTCAATTTCAGAAGGTATCTTTTTTTTTTTTTTTGTGGGACCAGGGTTCGAACTCACGACCTTGCACTTACCCAGCAGGCACTTGTGCCTCGGAGCTATCTCCCCAGCCCCTCAGAAGGTATCTTAAGTGATACACCTAGTGAAATTAGCTCAGTGCCTGACTTTTGGTCAGTGGCTGCTGTGTTAGTGTTTATAATTGAGCCTTTCTGAGAAATTGAAGGTGGTTGTAAAAATTAGAGTTTATCTCAAATTTTATTTTTTATTTCACTTTTCCTTTTCTATTAACCTATCTGATACACAATACATTTATCTTAGGGAATTGTGTGCACATATGGCTCTATCTCGATCCCTTGTATTTATCCTTCCTCCTGTTTCTTCTCCCTGTCTTCCGTTTCTTTCTCTTCTTTCTCTTCCTCTCCTCCTCATTTTCTCTTCCTCCTCTTTCTCCTCCTCCTCTACTTTTTTGACACAGGGTGTCACGATACAGTTCACACTGGCCTTGAGCTAACATTGTAGCCCAGGCTGGTCTCAAACTTGCAATGATCCTCCTGCATCAGCTTCCTGAGTGCTAGGATTGTAGGAGTGTGCCACATACCCAGTCCCCTGTCTTATTTTTGATTAGTATATTGGCTAGACAGTGAGTTTTCTATTATTAGTTTTAATTTGAATTATAAATACAGAAAAATATAGATAGGATGGGAATGTTTTTAATGTAGAGTAATACATGTGATATTAGATAGAGTTTAACTTTCTAGGCTTGAAATTTGAAGGTATTGTTCTCTGGGAACAGTGTTAAATGTGCTGTAATATATAATGATTGTGAATAAATACCAAATCCAGAATACATTGACTTTTCTTTATTCTTTTTCTCCATTTCAGTAAACTAGCTGTATTAATGCATCAAGCCAGAAAGGCATAATGTGGCATGCAATTCTTTCTGAGAGGTGAATAAATCTGAATAAAGATGGCAGACAGAAGTGGGAAGAGTGTTCCAGGACAAGTGTATATTGAAGTAGAGTATGATTATGAATATGAAGCAAAGGACAGAAAAGTTGTGATAAAACAAGGGGAACGATATATTTTGGTGAAAAAGACCAACGATGACTGGTGGCAAGTCAAACCAGATGAGAATTCTAAAGCATTTTATGTACCAGCCCAGTATGTTAAGGAAGTCACCCGCAAAGCTCTAATGCCACCACTTAAGCAGACAGTTGGACTGCCAAATAATTCTATGAAAACAATCCAGAGCCTACATCTTCAGAGATCAACAGAAAATGAGAACAAGTTGCCTGAACTGTCAAGTTTTGGAAAGCCCTCATCATCTGTTCAAGGAACAAGTCTGATTCGTGATGCCAATCAAAATTTTGGATCAAACTATAATCCAGGTCAAACTCTCAACCTAAGCCTGGACCTATCCCATAATAATGGAAAATTTAACAGTGACTCACATTCTCCTAAAGTTTCCACCCAGAATAGGACACGCTTCTTTGGTCACTTTCCTAGTCAGGAGTTCTTGGACATAGAGAAAACTAGCTTCTCACAGGAGCAGTCTTGCGATTCAACAGGAGAAAGTTTGGAGAGAATACATCAGGATTCTGAATCTGGAGATGAGCTCAGCAGCAGCTCCACTGAACAGATAAGGGTAAGATTAAAAATAGAATAATGAACAACTTCTACCTTAATAGCAATTATATGTTTTTGTTCAATTAAGTTCCTTTATATTTTCAGAATACATGGATTCTGTCATGCTTTAAAGAGCTAGAAGATATGTGAAATAGTTTGGCAATTTCATAAAGGGTTTTTATAATCCTTGTGGTTTTATAGTGATAGAACTACTTTAAGTGTGGAAGTTAGTTTTTATCTCTATTGATTATACATAAAACAGAAAGAAAGCCAAGGATATAGCTCAGTGGCACAAGCATCTGTCTTGTAAGGGTGAGGTCTTGAGTCGATTCCTAGCATCCCCCCTCCCCCCCAAAAAAAAGTCAAAAAGAACTTAATTCGTCTAGTGATAACTTGTTCTTTTTTTTTTTTTGTCTTATTGAGACAGGGTCTCAATATACGGTTTAGGCTGGCTTTGAACTCAACGTGTAACCCAGGCTGACCTCATACTCAATCCTCCTGCCTCAGCCTCCCCAGTGCTGGTATTACAGGCATGAACTACCACACCCAGCTGATAATTTATTTATTTATTTTTGTATAAATATATTTTGGACTTTAATTTATTTTCAAGTAGGAGCAATGAATAAAAGTTTGTTTTATAATAAAAATTTAATACAATATTAACATATAGTGGCCTAGGGACCAAAATGCTAGTAACACCATGTCCCTTACTTGTCTAGTTCCTGCGATGCTGCACTTACTGAATCCTAACTTCATAATGTTCTAGTTAAGATTCTGGATGAGGAATCTTAGGGGAAAGCCCAGGGGAAAGTGCTTTGACCTCCTATTTTGGCAAGTCTGACATAGAAATGAATGCTTACGTCCCATAAGACAGATGCTTAGTGTCTCTGCTTGTCACCAGAGAGTACACCATTGTTCTCATGAAAAGGACATGCTGATGATCCAAACTTGAAAACAAGTTCTGAACGGGGCACTAGTTCTTGGTACTCAGTGTGACCTTAACCATTTATAGCCATTTTTTCTTAATTTTTTGAAAATTAATCTTTGGAATGGTTATACTTTGTACCTTCAGTAGAATGTTCAGTAGTTTTTTCAGGGTCTGAGAGTTCAAGATTGAAGTTTGTTTCTCTCAGTGACAGGTGACACTTTGCCTCTGTGTGTGTAGATGAAGATTTGGTGTTTTTCTGAGACAATGTCTCACCAGTTAGTCTACACTAGCCTTGAACTAACTGGGTAGCCCAGGCTGGCCTCAAACTCATGGTGGTCTGCCTGCCTCAGCCTCTCAAGTGCTAGATTAGGATGTGTGCTACCACACTCAGCTTTGTGAAATGAATAATTTAATTTTAGCCTGTTTTCTCACAGAATTCTTTCAAGCATCAAAATAGGAACATGGAATCACTTTATCTCTAACGTAAAAATTCCTTGTGTTGTGGCCCAAGAAACTAATGGTGAAATCTCATGATTTTGAAGTGTGTCTAGGAAAGGGATAGAACTGTTTAATATTCTCTCACCTGGCTTTTTTTTGTGTTTGTTTTGAGTTTTTTTTTTTTTTTATTACTTTTAATAAGAGATAATACAAAAGTTTCAAAACATGTAATACATTCACAATAATTGATGCACTGCATATTGTCTTCATAATAGTTATACAGAGCACAGGGTGTAGACGTGATAAAATTTCTAATCGATATTGGTAAAGAAAGAAAAGAAAGAAAAAATTTTCTTCTCTTTGAACTAAGAGGAAGTATTTGTATACATAGTCCAATATTCCATAATTGCAATGGGTTACCGGTGAAACTGGCAATGTTGAAGGCTGTTGACTTAAGCCTCTTACAGCTCACCATACTAATCTAGCTCTGTGTTTTATGCTTCATAATTAAGCTTTTCTGCTGGCTAATTGAGAGCAAGTTAAAGCAAGACCTGTACAACAAAACGTTCATCATTTGTATTTTCCAAGGTCAAATCTCCTCAGGATTAACTTTGAAACTATATACAGTGCTTTATAGAACTATTGTCAGAGTCAGCCATCTGGATGAGTCACGGCCCATTGCTTGACCAGTTTGCTCTCTGTGAAAGCCTGAGAGAGTGTTTTTTCCCTAGGTGACTCTCCCTAGACACACTATACTTCATTTATCCCTTTCCTTTGAGGTCCCATAATCTCCTTGAACAGAATGTTTGGGAAACCACTGAGTTATAGGGTGTTACAGCACAGGTTCTCTTTTGTCATGAGTCCTCACTGACCTTGAAGGGCTAGAGCCAAAATGATGGCTATCCTCATAGCCCTTCTTTTTCTCCAGTTTTTGATCTGTTAACTTAGGTTCTCATCCTTCCAGCAGAGAAGCTTCGTGATTCTATTACTCTATAGCATAGGTAATTGAGCTTAACATCACTGTCTTTCTGAATATCAAACATTTTACACTTAGCATGACATTGGTATTTTCCTTCAATCACTGATATCCTAATAAATCTCTATAGAATGTGATAAAAGCAGTTACACATTTTTACACAGACATTTAGAAATCTAAGGATGTACAAAATTGTAGCCTGTCAAGCCTATGGCATTTTGCCTAGTCTCTTTTTTTTTTTTTTTTTTTTTGTTAACCAACCATTTGCTTGAGAGAGAGAATTACAGTAACTGAGTTTACATTAGAAGCAGTACACATCTAAAAAGTCCAGAATGACATGCATTCCAAGCGTAATTTTAGTGTTGTTTCATAAGTATTTGATTTCCATTCAGTTGTGTTATGCCTTTTCATTTTTATTTTTTCTTTAGATCTTATACTAGGGAGATTATAATTTTATTTATTTATTTATTTGTTTGTTTGGTATAGGGTCTTGCTCCATAGCTTGGACTACTTGTAGTCTTCCTGTCTCAGCCTCTCTAGCTCTGGGATTACAGGCATGCGCCACCACACCTGGTTTTGGTGGCCAGCAGGGCATGTGGTACTAGGGATCAAACCTGGGTCCTTGAGGTTGTTAGGCAGGTGCTTAGACTGCTGAGCTATCTCTCTGCAGCCCTTGATATTTCTTTCAACAGAAAATGTTTCATTCTTCTCTAACAGTACTCATTTTGGCTTCTTTTCACTACTTAATACTGGATATCTGAGGAAAAAATGTCACTTGATTTTTTTTTTTTTTTTTTTGTACAGAGGATTGAACTTAGGACCTTACACTTGCTAGATAGGTATTTATGCCACTGAGCTATCTACCTGGCCTGATGCTGGAGCATTAACTTCTGCTCAATGCATCTTTTTTTGTTAACTTTGAGTAACAAATCAAATGAGAGCTGTTACATCTCTACTTTCTAGTAATTTTTGTTTTTTCCTCTTTCTATGACAAGATCTTTCTATTTAGTTCAGGCTGGCCTTGAACTCAGTTTTGTAGCCCAGGCTGGTCTCGAACTCACATTAATCTTTCTGCCTCAGCCTCCCAAGTGCTGGGATTGTAGGTGTGTGCCGCCACGCCCTGCTAAGATCCCCTCCCCATACTTATTCTACTGAGCCATCTCCCCAGCCCCATTGTTTTTTTTTTCTCCTATTAGTAGCCGTTCTTCAGTAATTGCACTGACTTTTAGCATGGAAAAATTTTTGTTCCCCTCCCCCACTTCATTTTCTTCTGCGATTAAGTCTGTTGTTTTATTTCCCAAGGGAAGTAAAATCATCTTAAAAGCATATACATAAGCATTTTCTTTGCAGTGCTGGAGATTGAATCCCTTGCTTCTCAATTACCTGGAACGTGCTATGACACTGAGCAATGTCTCAGCCTGGAAAAAATTAGTTAACCTTTTTGCATTATAGCTGAGTTCATGCTAAAATAGGGATCACAAGGTTGTTGAGGTACACAGTTAAGTGGGTTAGCTATCCATTGCTGTTTTTTTCTTGAATTACTGTAGATTGAAACCAGGACCTTCACACTGAGCTACATTCTCAGTGCTTTTTAATTTTGACAGTTGTCTTAAATTGCCCAAGTTGGGCCTCAACTTGCAGTTTTTCTGCCTCTGCTTCCCAGATACTAGAATGACAGACATGTACCAGCATGCCTGGTACTACCTCCAAATTTAGTGGCTTGAAACAGTAAACATTTATTATCTCTCAGATTCTGTGGGTCAGTAACTTGGCACCTTAGCAGGTTGTCCTGATGGTGAGAGGTCTCTTGAGGGTTGCACTGTGAGACATGCTTGACTAGACTGGAGGAGCTGTTTCTAAGTATGGTTCCCTTGGGTGTTGCTAGACCTTTTCAGGGCCACTGGAGGAGTATCATGACTACTTTTCCCCAGAGGGAGCAGTCAAGAAGGCAAAGTAGAAACTGCATTCTTTTATTGCCTGATTTTGAAAGTTACAGTCATTCTCTATTGATTATACATTTCAGCCTTTTCATAGTATTCAATAAAATATAGCTATCATTACTGTTGTCATTATTTCTATTACACCATCAAATGTATAAGTACATCTATATCCACAGTCACCTCTCTCCAGAGACACTGTAAAAATTGCCTGTCCAATCACGGGGCTCTCTCTTCATATTTGCTCATTGCATCTTTTTATGAGCTTTTTGCTAAAGATTATAGTATTTTGCTCATATGGCTTTAGACTCATTGTTGGGTTAAGTTTTTTTTTAATCAGCATTTAAATTTATTTATATTATTATTATTATTATTATTATTATTATTATTTTTGGTCTTTTTGAGACAGGGTCTCCATGTGCAGTTCAGGCTGGCCTTGAGCTCACTTTGGTAGCCCAGGCTGGTCTTGAACTTACATCCATCCTCCTGTCTCAGCCTCCCAAGTGCTGAGATTACAGGCGTGAGCCACCACGCCCGGCTTAAATTTAATATGTTTCACATCTTAGTAAAGTTCTTCAAATATGCCTGCTCTCAGAATGTCATCTCATTGCATTGGTCTTTTATTGACATCTTTTGAACAGTCATCTATATTTGCTTTTCTGCACGTTCTCATATCCTACTCACTCTGTAATAGTTTAGAGTGATTTCTGGCTCAACTGTGGCACCTAAATTTTTTGTTAATAGGTCATGGTTTTACTGTTGATAAATGTACTGGTAATTAGAAAATCAGCTAAGATTAATAACTGAACAACAATTTTTTTTTTTAAAGTTTATTAGATCACAGTGTTGTCTGAAGCTACCACCTTTGTCAAAAGCAAATGCAAAGATTTCCGTGTACTCTATAATTGTCCTGACTGGGGTCTTTACAGTCATTTTCTATCATATATATTGTATGTCCTAGGCACACAGCAACATTTTTAGAATAACCTACTAGTGAATGGTAGTGATAAGACACAATGTGTGACACCTTATGGTCTCAGCAGGTTCTTGAACAACTGTATCTGTTATTGCTATCCCATTAGATGCTGCAGTATTTCTTCCTAGTTCATCCATAAGCACTAGATACTGTGCTGTTGCTGGCCTAGATGTGCTGGCATTTTCACTCAGTTCAGCAAAAAATGTACATTCACCAGACATTGCAGGCACCAAATCTAGTAAAATCAATTGTTGTGAGCCTACGTATTTCATCAGATACATAGCAACCCACATGGGCCGTTACAGCTAATAGGAAAGCCTATCTTACAAGTAGGCCCCCTTTTCCCCCATATTTGGTCTAGTAACAAGCACACAGTAGGCTTTGCTGTTTTCCTTTTGTTGATCCTCACAGCCTTTTAAATGGAATGGCAGAAATAAAATAATCTCCAGAAAAAACCTTTATAATGCATGGATGTTATGATTATTTACGTTCAAAGAAGGATGGATATTCTGGTAACAGAATTACTGGGTGACACATAGGCTCATTTCCCCTTTGATTATAGTTCGCATGGCTCAGTAAGACATCCAAGAATGCGATGTATTTAATAGTATACAGCCAGTGCTTGCCATTTTTATCCAAGTTACAGAACAGTTGCTACATACAGTCCTTTAATGATACATTTCTGTATTCTTTGCCATTTTTTAGATTAGCAAGCTTCTTAATAGTTTTGGTTCAATATCATTTATAGTCCTTTTTGGTAGATTTTAGCTTATATTTTTTTAGCAAATTATGGGTAGTAAAATTCTTTGGAATTTCTAACTGGTAATGGTTCCTCCCAGTCTGCCAATAGACTGTAGTCATACAGCCAGTTTGACTATGCTGTTTGTATTCTAGAGGGCTCTGTTCATTTTCTTTTATGTCACCAAGAGATTGGTCATAATGAGTCAAATCCTACTTTGGGAGTAATTAGTCAAGGCCTTTGAAAGCCTTTTCATGATCAAAGGCTGTATCTCATGGGAAACAATTTTAGATAGTTTTTTTTTTTTTTTTTTTGAGACAGCATATATTGAGGTCTGTCAGTTATACTTTCTGAAATGTGTGACTTGATAAATTTTTGCTTATGTATATACTCTGAATTTTTTATTATTTATTTATTTATTTATTTATTTTATTTGGTACAGGCAGTTGAACTCATGACCTCATGCTTGCCAGGCAGATATTGTGTCACTGAGCTATATCCCTGGTGTTACATATATACTCTGAAACTGGCCTCAAACCCCTTCTCAGTCAAGATCCATACCTCTAACCTCTTCCTGATTCTTTTTTAAGTCCCTTTTCCTTTCTCTTCTGTGCTCCATACATGTTTGTTTGTTTGTTGGTTTATTTATTTACTTACTTATCTGCTACAGGGTCTTGCATCTTGCCTCACAGCTTGGACTCATGGTGATCCTCCCATCTCAGCCTCCCCAGTGCTGGGATTACAAGCATGCACCAACACACCCAGTTTCAGTGGCTAGCATGGCACAGGGCTGGCATGGCATGTGGTACAGGGGATTGAACCTTGGTTCTTGAGCTTGTCAGGCGGGTGCTTAGAACTCTGTGCTGTCTTCTTTGGTCCTTCCCTTCATTTCTTGATTCCCTTTTGGAGAATAATCTTAGTTCCCTACTTCATTGTTTTTTTATTAATTTTTATTTTACTCTATTTTTACTCTGGGTTTCTCTGATTAGCAAAATAATGTATTTAAGCATATGCATCTGAGTTATTTCACTATTGGATTAAAGTTCATCCATTTTCCTACAGATGATTCAAGTTTATCCTCCTTTATGGCAAAGTAGTACCCCATGATGTGTAAATACCACATTTTTCTTTAACCGTTCATCTGTGGATGGGCATACAGTATGGAACACTTAATAAGATTTAGCTATTGTACCTCAGTGTGTGTTGCTCTTTGCTGTACACACCTGTTACCCTGCGACTTTGTTTTCTTAACTTTGACTATTACTAATTTGTTTTTCTTTTCTATACATTTCTTATTTCAAGAAATGAAACTGTGTTAGTCAGCTGGACAAAATACCTATCACCCACACAATTTAAGGAGGAGAAGTTTATTTGGCTCAAGTTTCAGAGGATTCAGTTCATAGTTGGCTGGCTCCAAGGTAGAACATCAGGATAGAGGGGCATGGCGCAACAAAGCTGTTTAGCTTGTGAGGACCAGGAAGCAGAACAGTGTCAGAGAGGAAGGGGATAGGGATCAGAAGAGTATGGTCCCCAAGGTCCCACCACCATGACCCACCCAGATACATCCTGAAGAGTACTTTGTTAATCCCCTGAGCAGTTCACCACTCAGGTTGACAGCCTGCCTTAATAGGCACAGGAATCACTTAGGTTTTGGATGTGCTCTTTTTTTATTCACTGTAATTCTTTGAGGTTTGACCCTGGTTGCTCTACCTATCAGTAGTTTCTCTCTTTCTCTTCCAGGAGATTTAATGTTTCTCTTATAATATTTAGATCTTTAATCCATTTTGCCTTTAGTTTAGTGCATGGTGATAGGCCTGGGTCAAGTTTTAGTTTTTGGAATGTAGAGAGCCAGTTTTTCCAGCACCATTTATTAAAGAGGCTATCTTTCTTCCAATAAGCATGTTTGGCCCCTTTGTCAAAAATAAGGTGGCTGAGAGTGTTTGTATTTGCTTCTGCATCTTCTACTCTATTCCACTGATTCTCAGGTCTATTTTTTGGGCCAATATTATACTGATTTTATCTGTCTGTGCAATTTTGGGTCTTTTTTGGTTCCAAATAAATTTTAGGAATGACTTCTCCAGTTCTGTGAGGTATGCTGATGGTATTTTGATAGGAATCGCATTAAATCTGTGTAACAGTTTAGGGAGTACGGCCATCTTCACAATGTTGGTTCTTCCTATCCAGGAGCAGGGAGTATCTTTCCATTTTTTGAAATCCTCTAGGATCTTTTTTTTCCAGAGTACTGTAGTTTTCATTGAAAAGCATTTTTCTTTAGTTAGGTTAATTCCTAAGTATTTAATTTTCTTCAGTGCTATTGTAAAAGGTATTGTTTCTTTAATTTCTCTCTCAGTGTGTTTGTTATCTGTGTAGAGGAATGCCATTGATTTTTGTGAATTGACTTTTAACCTGCTATGCTACTGAATTTGTGTATTAATTCCAGTAGCTTGTTGGTGGAGTTTTTTTTTTTTTTTTTGTGGGACCAGGGTTCGAACTCACGACCTTGCACTTGCCCAGCAGGCACTTGTGCCTCGGAGCTATCTCCCCAGCCCCCATTGGTGGAGTTTTTGGGGTCTTCCAAATAAATTATCATATCTTCTGCAAGTAATGATAGTTTAACTTCTTCTTTACTTATTTCTATTCCTTTTATTTCTCTCTCTTGTCTAATAGCTGTAGCTAATGATTCCAGAACTATATTGAATAAGAGTGATGATAGAGGACAGCCTGGTCTGTACCAGATTTGAGAATAAAAGGCTTCAATTTTTCCCCATTTAGAATTATGTTAGCTGTTGGATTGTCATAGATGGCCTTTATCAGATTGAAGTAGAAGCCCTCTATTCCACGTTTCTGCAGGACTTTGAACATGATGAGTTTGGACTTTGTCAAGAGCCTTTTCTGCACCAATTGAGACAATCATGTGATTTTTGGTTTTGGCTCTATTGATATAGTATATTACATTGATAGGTTTGCATATATTGACCCATCCTTGTATCCCTGGGATAAATCCTACCTGGTCATGGTGTATAATCTTCTTGCTAATTTGTTGTATTCTAGAGGCGAGGATTTTATTGAGGATTTTTGCATCTATGTTCATGAGTTAAATTGGCCTGTAGTTCTCTTTTTTAGTTGTGTCTCTTTCTTTTTTTTTTTTTTTTTTTGTCTTTTTGAGACAGGGTCTTGCTATGCAGTTGAGGCTGGTCCTGAGCTCACTTTTGTAGCCCAGGCTGGTCTCGAACTCGAACCAATCCTCTTGCCTCAGCCTCCCAAGTGCTGGGATTACAGGAGTGCGCCACCACGCCTGGCTTAGTTGTGTCTCTTTCTGTTTGGTATCAGTGTAATACTTCTAGGAATTTTTTTTTTTTGTGAGAATTGCTTCCTTTGCAGTTTCATTGAAGAATTTGAGGAGTATTGGGCTTATGTCTTTTATAAAGTTCTTGTAGAATTCAGTGGTCAATCCATTAGATCTGGAACTTTTCTTTGTCGGTAGGCTTTTTATTACATTTTGTATTTCATTGGCTGTTACTGGGTTGTTGAGAGTTCTTGTATCTTCTTGATTCAGTTTTGGTAATTTATACTTTTGTAGGAATCTGTCCGTTTCTTCTGTGTCTTCAATTCTGTGAGAGTAAAGATTTTCAAAGTAGTTATTAATGATCCTCTGAAGCTCTGCTGGGTCTGTAGTAATTTCACCCTTTTCATTATCTTTATTGCTTGAATTTGAGTCCTTTCTTTCCTCTTTTTAATGAGGTTAGCTGGCGGCTTATCAATTTTATTTAATCTTTCAAAGAACAAGCTTTTTGATTCATTAATTCTTTGTATTGTTTTCTTTGTCTCAATTTAATTGATTTCTAAAAAAAATTTAATTGATTTGTGCTCTAATCTTTATAGTTTCCTTCCGTCTTTGGGCTTTTTTTTTTAAAGAATTTTTAAAATTTTATTTATTTATTTTTTTCTCTTGTTTCAGAACCTTTATTTGTTTATTCACTCATTTTTATGGCTGGCTCAGCCCGCCCTGAGGGCAGGGCTGGCACAGCATGTGGTGCCGGGGATGGAACCGTGGTCCCTGAAGCCGCCCAAGCTTTCCCAAGCAGGCACTTTAGACCACTGAGCCATCCTGCCAGGCCATTTTGGGCTTTTGATTTTGTTTGCTTTTCTGTTTCTAGTCGGTTTAGGTGTTGCATTAGAGTATTTGTTTGTTCCCGTTCTGTCTTCTTAGTTTGTGAGTTCAGAGCTATAAATTTCCCTATATAAACTGCTTTCATTGCATCACATAAATTACAGTAAGTTGTGTTTCAATTATCATTGAATTGTAGATATAGTTCAATTTCTTGTATAATTTTATCTGCAACCCACTGGTTGCTGCAAAGGGTGCTGTTTAGTTTCCATGTATTTCTGGGGTTCTTGTGGTTTCTTTTGTCGTTTATTTCTAATTTCATTGCACTGTGGTCAGATAATATGCATGGGATAATTTGTTTTCTTACATATACTTAAGCATATAAGCATTAGACCTATGGACTAATATGTGGTCTATTTTAGAAAATGTCCCATGTGCAGCTGAAAAAAATATGTATTCTGAAGTAGTTGGATGGAACACTCTGTGTTTATCCACTAAGTCCAGTTGTTCCAGGTTTGTGGTTGAGATCTGCTACTTCCTTGCTAATTTTTTGTCTGCTTGACCTATTTTTTTGGGATAAAGAAGTGTTAAGGTCTCCTGTTAAGATTGTGGTACTGGATATGAGATTTTTCATGTCTATTAAGGTTTGTCTTATATAACTTGGTGCTCCCTTGTTGGGTGCATACATCTTTATGAGTGTTACCTCTTCCTTTTGAATTTTTCCCCTACCCAATATGTAGTGGCCTTCTTCATTTCGTTTGATCAATCTTCTCTTGAAGTTTAGAGTGTCTGCAAACAAGTTTGTTACCCCTGCTTTTTTCTGAAGTTCTGGATCATGTAGTATTGTTTCTCATCCTTTAACTTTTAGCCTATGAGTTTCTTTATGAGTTTAGTGTGTTTCTTATATACAGCATATAGTTGGATTTTGCCTCCTTATCCACTGTTCCAGTCTATTTCTTTTAATTGGAGAATTGAGTCCGTTTACATTGATGGTTATAATTGAAATATATTGACTTATGATTGACATGAGTTTTACTTACTATTGTTTACTCCTTTTTCTCCGGTGTTGAGTTCGTTGCTCTATTTGGTGGGTTCTTTCTGTTCTCACTGTTGAGTTTGGGTTATTTTGGTCCCTCTCCCAAATTTTTTGTAGTATACCTTGTAGAGTTGGCTTTGATGTCATAAAATTCTTTAGTTGTTCCTTGTCATAGAAGTATTTCATTTCTCCCTCATACTCGAAGGAGAGTTTTGTTGAGTATAGCATTCTGGGCTGGAATTTGTTTTCATGGAGGACTTGAAGCACTCAGCTCCATACTCTTCTTGACTTCATGGTTTGTAAAGAGAAATCTGCCATTCTGATGGGTTTTCCTTTCAGTGTGATCTGTTTCTTTTCTCTAGCAGCTTTTAGTGTATTATTCTTCTGCTGGATTTCTGGGATCTTGACTATTATATGTCTGGGTGTGTTTTTAGTCAGGTTAATGTTATTTGGAGTGCTGTATGCTTCAGTTACCTGAATGTCTGATTGTTTTCTTAAAAAATTTGGGATGTTTTCTGCTATTACTTCTGCCCGTGTTCCTTTTATATCATTTGTGTCAACTCCTTCTTTCTCATTGATTGCTATTAATCTCACGTTGTTCATTTTTACATCATCTTGCAGATGTTAAATTATTTTTTCCTGACACTGGTTGTTTTTAAGAGATCCTTTCTTACCTTTTCAGTAGCTGTGACTGAGTCTTCAAGATCTGAGACTCTATCTTCACTTTCGTTCATACAGTTTTGACAGCTTATGATTGAGATTTTATTGTCTTGTACATCTCTTTGAAGCTGTTTCATGCGATCTATTTCTTTCCTATATTGCTCAATCAGGGAATCCATCATTTTTCTGTTGTCCTCTAATTTTTTATCCATGTCTTTTTTTTCTTTTCAATGTCTTCTTTAGCAATACTGAAGTGTCTCATTATAGTCATGTTTTCTCTCTGTAGTTTAGAGAGTATTTCTGCTCTGTTCTCTCTACCTTTCGGTGGTTGTTCCCCTATTTTAGATGGTATTTATTTAGAGATGTCTTTTTTAACTTGAGGTTATTTCTTGTTCCATTTTCTTCTATACATTTCTGCAGTTGTTTTTCCACTTTAGAGTCTATTAATTCATGCATTTCTTTTTTTAGTTCAGATGTTAGCTGTGATCTGAGTTGCTCTATACGTTTCTGCATTTGTCTGTCTACCTTAGATGCTATTGATTCAGAGATTTCATCTGCATAATTCCCCTTTTCTTCCATGGTAGTGTCTCCTGTATTTGTTTTGGGTAGACGCGGAACCTGAGATTGGATCTTGCTCCTTGTCTTTATTATTATTATTATTATTATTATTATTATTATTATTATTTTTGGTGGGACTGGGGTCCAAACTCATGACCTTGCACTTGCCAGGCAGGCACTTGTGCCACGGAGCTATCTCCCAGCCCCTTTATTATTTTTTATAGCAGTGATCTCTGTACTTTGGTGAAGTTATTTAGTTATCACCTATGGTAATTTGGGTCTGGATCCACAAAGCTTGTTCCCCTCCAGTTGTGCCTGGCTGTCTGTTGGAGCTCAGATGGCTGGTTACCACGAGGGCCCTGTGGGTCAGTATGGTGGTTGCCTCTGTGAGGATGGTGTGTGGCTGTGTGGGGATGGTGGATGGTGTTGGGGTTCTGGCAGTTGTTGAGTCAGAGGATGAACACGGCCTGAGAGAGTTCTTACCTGGCTGTTGTGAGACCCAGTTAGTAAGGTGGATGGAATCAGAGCTCGGGCTGTTGATGAGTCAGGGGATGGATGCAGGCTGAGGCAGCCAGGTGAGGCCTGGTCTGGATGGCGGGCCAGGTCTGAGCTGGAGTTCTCGGTCGGGATGGCATGCCAGTCCAAATGGGAGCTTGGTCCCGCCACTGCAGGCTACCTCGGGATGGCAGGCAGGTGCGAGGTGGAGTTTTGGGTCAAGATGGTAGATGGGTCCAAGCTGGAGTTCTGGGTCAGAATTTGTTTTTTATTGTCATTTATAATCAGATGGCAGTTGCATCTATAGTTTTCATACTTATTTTCTTGTAAATTAAAAAAAATTAAAAGTTTTAAACAGTTAGTAGTTATGTTCTTCAGAAAACACAGACCAATTCATTGTGATGGTGGCTTCAAGCTTCTCCTTATTAGCGCCAGAAAGCTCACCCATTTTCTCCCCCTTTTTAAAAAACTGGAAAGTTGGCATGCATTTGACTTCACATTCTTCAGCAACATCCTGACAGTCATCTACATCTACTTCAAGGAACAGTACGTTGGAATATTTTTCAGCTGGAATGAAAGAAAGGCTGGATCATTTTGCCAGGCTCACACCATATGGCTGAGAAATCTACAAGTTGATCTCCTGCATCAGCCAGGGCTTCCTGAAAGGCTTGTTTGCTTTCGATCTGCTTTACCATGCTGGCTGCTGGGGACCTGATGAGCTACCAAAGCAAACAACTGAAGTGGATGGAAGGGGTGTAATACTAGTTACTTGGCAGATTGATGGCTTGCAAATATTTTATCCCAGTCGTCAGCCTATATTTTCATCCTTAGTCTTTTGCAGAATAGAAACTTTCTCATTTCAATAAATTGTCAAGTTAGCAGTTTTTTCTTTTATGAATTTTGCTTTTATTTCATGTTTAAGAAATCATTGCATAGCTGTTTTAGAGCTTCCTAGAGAAATAGAGTCAGTAGAGGGAGAAGTTAAGTATTTACTTCACACACACATTGGAGACTTATGGATTCAGGATCAGTAGAGCAAGGCTGGGGACCCAGGGAAGACCTAAGGTTGCTGTTCAAATCTGAAGGTTGTCTGTTGGCACAATTGCCCTTTGCTTGAGATGTGAAGGCATCATTTCAGTCTTTTGTTTGTGCCTATCCATATTTTGGAGAAACAACCTGCCTTACTCAGCCCCGTTTTTGTTTGTTGAGACGAGGTCTTACTATGTAGTCCAGACCAGCCTCTAGCTGGTGATCTTCTTGCCCCAGCTTCCTCAGTGCTGGGAATCACTTTTTTTTTTTTTGTACCCGGAATTGAACTCAGGACCTTACACTTGCCAAGCACGTGCTTAACCCACTGAACTAGCTTCCTGGCCTGGGATTCACTTTAAAAAACTGTGCTGTAGCAGCACATATACTAAAAAATGTTAACCTCATGCGGAAACATCTAGAACAGTGTTTGACCAAATATCTGGACACTGTAACCTCTTTGAATTGACTGTAGCTTAGAATGTTTCTATTTTTTCCCCCTTCAAAAGTGATGTATAGTTTTATATCTCATATTTGGATTTGTGGTCTATTTTTATTTTAATTTTTGGGTAGGGTGAGACTTACCTCAGGTTCCTTTTTTGGGTCTGGATATTTGGTTGTATGGTACCTTTTGTTGAAAAGATTAACCTTATTTCAATACATTGTTTTTTGTATTTTTGTTAAAATTAAGTGTGTATATTTGTGTGTCTATTTCTTGTCCTTTATTCTATTTTATTTAAAAAAAAAAAAATCCCTTCTCGAGTACCATACAGCCTAATAGCTATAAAATACATCTTGAAATGGATAAACTATGTTTTAGCACATGTAGGTTGAATTAATGTTCCCAGGCTTAGTTACCTTTCTCATTGCGGAGATAAAATACCTCATACTCAAAGTTAAATGCAGGAAGGTTTATTTGGCTTATAGTTTGTAGAGATTTCAGTCCATAGTCAGTATGCTAGAGGAAAATGAAAGAGAGGGAGGAAGAAAATAGTCCATGGTAAGCAGGCAGGTGGGAGCACATTGGCCATCTTTCTATTCCTTATATTTTTAAGCAGCCTTCACACACTTAATCCTAGCCAGACCTATGCTAGATCAGTTCGTGGGCTGATTTGCTAATCACACATCCTAACCGGAACACCATGCGCTCTAGATCCAGCCATCTCTAAGAAGCTGCCACTGTAACTATATGAGACTTTGGTAGACACAAAGCACATCTACCAAAGATGTCAGATTCTAATCCCTGGAGCCTGTAAATGTTTCCTCACTTGTAAAAGAGATCTTTGCAAGTCTGTTAAGGATCACAAATACTGTATAAGGGAGGGCCAGAAGGTACACATAGAAGGGAACATAAAGATAGAGGTTGGGAAAGCTGCACAGCCTTCACGTCCTCACTGGAGGCTCCAAGGAATTCAGGGTTGCATTGCTGCCCTAGCTCCTAGGAAGCCATATCCTTGGAAAACTTTAGGTTCTACTATAGGATGGGATCGACCCCTGTCTTACTATTTCATGACTCTAGCTGGTCTCACAGGGTTGGCCCTGCACTCTCTTCATGGTTATTGGTTTACAGAGCAATCTCAGTGTATGAATAAGATACTTCCCAGAACATTCTTTGGGGTGGGTACAAAAGCAAACACATAGCAGGGAACTACTGAAAAGCATTTGAAGACATCAGAGGGACAGCTGCACCAGGCAGCAACATCCATGAGGCATTAATAAGCACATCGTCAGGTACCTCAACCCACAGACTAGGTCCTCATTAATTTAGACTACTTATGAGTATTTTCATGAGAACTTTGTACTTGTCTCAACCTTTTAACTATTCATACCACTATCCATCTACCCTCCTCAGTTCTGAGCAATCATTAATCTACTCTTTGGACATACTTTCTTATGTTGGACTCTTTGTTTCTGTGAAATTGTGATATGTATTCTTTTGTTACTGGCTTATTTTGCTAGTTTGATGTTCAGGATCATTCATGTTGTAGGATCAGTACCATTAACAGCTACTCAGCTCCATACTGCTTTTTGGTGGAAAGAAAAAGGGTTTCATTCATGACTAGGTTCAGAGGAGATACAGGGATCTTCTGGGTGTTGCCTTAAATCTCTATTTTATCTTGTGCAGGTGTGCTAGAAGCTTTTATTGAAAGGAAGAAAGAGGAGGAAGGCAGTGAAATTATGGTCAAGGAAATTTCTAGCTCTTTTATCTTCCACCTGTTCTCAGTTCCTTCCTTCCATTGTGGAAACTGGGAGGGAAGTGAATTCCTGGGGTCAGTGTCTGTGTATTCTTTCAGTAGACAGGTTAGTTTTCAGGCCCTCTGAACCAAGAATGGGGCTCGAAAGTTCACATTGTTAGCATGAGGGAGTAGGAGAGGCTACCTCTCCAAAAGAAAAAGAAAAAAAAAGCTTGATTTTTTTTTTTTTTTTTTTTTTAAGAGTTATTTTGTCCACTAGTTACAGTGCTTTATCATCTTTTTATGGTGGAATGATACATGCTCTGGCTATTTTGATACCTTTCTTGGGGAAATACCTATTTAATCTTTGATCTATTTTTAAATTGTACTTTTACTGATTTGTAAGAATTCTTTATAAAATAGTTGAGATAGGCTCCTTATTGAATATATGATTTGAAGATATTTTCTCTCCTTTTGCATATTGTCTTCATTAAGATTGTTAATTCTGTTCTTTTAATTCTTTAGTTTTTGAGACAAGGTCTTTCTTTGTAGTGTAAGCTAGCCTTGAACTCATGATCACAGGTGCTATCACACCTGACTAAGATTCTTAATTTTGATAAATGCTTTTGTCTAATTCTGTCTTACTTACGTTTTTCTCATTGCTGGGACAAATACCTGACACCCAAAATGAATGAAGGAAAGGTTTATTAGCTCAAAGTTTATGGAGGTTTCAGTCCATATACAGCTGGCCCAAGGGTGAGTAGAACAGAGCAGAGAGCATCTAGTTCATGATGGTGGAACAGCAACAGTCAGGACAGAGGCAACCAACCAACCAGGGGAGCAGAGAGCAACATTGTCTCTCTGTCTCTGTTTAAATTACATTAGGCTTAGCTGGGTGTGGTGACGCATGCCTGTAATCCCAGCACTTGGGAGGCTGAGGCAGGAGGATCACTGAGTTCAAGACCAGCCTGGGCTACAAAAGTGAGCTCAAGGCCAGCCTGAACTGCATAGCGAGACCCTGTCTCAAAAAGACAAAAATAAATAATAAATAAACAAAATATACTGCTCAGCCGTGAATTTCTGGGTCCATAGTAGCTGATCATACAGACCTATATCGCCATGCTGATTGTTTACCTAGGTGTGGTGGCTCACACCTGTAATCCCAGCACTTGGGAGGCTGAGGCAGGAGGATCAGTATGAGTTCGACACCAGCCTGGGCTACAGAAATGAGCTCAAGGCCAGCCTCAACTGCATAGTGAGACCCTGTCTCAAAAAGACCAAAAAAAAAAAAAAAAAAAAATTACATTAGGCTCTTTGCCTTAGCCTATCCGCCTCAGGCCACACCTATAATTCCCAGCAGCAGTTAGACCTGATAATCTCATCAGTACTGAAACACAATTCGGTGACTCATGAGTCAAGTCTCAATCTATAGAAATCCCTGGCCCGTGATCCCATGAGGCTTTGGGAGGACAACTAGGCATAAACCATAACAGCTTTTTTTGCTCCTTCATCTTTGTGCTCAGTTTACTTTTTTAAAAATTTTTGCAGTACCAGGGATCGAATTCAGAACCTTGCGCTTGCTAGATAAGCACTTACTCCTCCAAGCTATCTCCCTCATTTTTTTTTTAAACATTTTTTTCTATTTATTTATTTATTTATTTATTTATTTATTTATTTATTTCTTGTTTCAGAACCTTTATTTGCTTATTCACTCATTTTTATGGCCGGCTCAGCCCGCCCCAAGGGCAGGGCTGGCGCAGCATGTGGTGCCGGGGATCGAACTGCGGTCCCTGAAGCTGCCCAAGCTTTCCCAAGCAGGCGCTTTAGACCACTGAGGCATCCTGCCGGGCCCCCCTCATTTGTTTTTGTATGTTGTCTGTTTTTTCCTTTGTAGAATTAACAAATAATTAGTAGTTATTTTAAATTCCTTGTTTGATTATTTCAACATCTACTCGATATCCAACTTTGATTGTGATACTTGTTTTTTCACTGTATTTTCTTGCTGTTGGCATCTCTACTTGTAATTTTTAAGCCAGACATGTATCAAGTAATTGTAACTGAATGTAATAGCTCTCTAGTGTGAGGATTCCTTTATGTAGTTAGAAATTGGACAGTGATTAATGTTTGCTGTAGTTATCGAAACCAGAGACCTCCTTAAATATCTGTTTTTGGGGGCTTGCAGAGCTTTCTCTCCTATAATTCACTGTGAAGCTCTGTGGGCGTGCCCTAAACTGGAGGAAGGGATAGTGTTTGTAAGCCCTGATTATGTGTCTGTGTCATCTGGTTGTGAGTTCCCTGAGTTTTTCTGCATCCCTCCTTTCCTTAGGTGAGAGAGGCTGGACAGACTCTGGGAAATACCATTTCTCCAGGGTTGGGTAAGGCTTTGATGATTTTGATGGTCTTTTACCCCACAAAAGAGGGAATAGACCTTGTATGGAACATGGAGAATTAGTTGTGTTTATTTCACTTTGATGTTTTTCTGTGTCAGAGCCATAAGAGTGCCTGTCATGAATTTTTTTTTTTTTTTTTTTCAGTGTGAGTTGGGCTTGGTCTTACTGGATGTTGAACCCAGGGCCTAAAGCAAATGAAGTACTAATTACTCTTATTAGCACACTACATCTGTACCCTTTTTTTATATTTTATGCTATGACAAGGTTTTGCTGAGTTGCCAGACTGGTCTTTGACTTGTGATCCTCTTTGGTTGTTTTTTTTTTGGTTTTCTGAGTGCTGGGGTTATAGCATGGACCACCATACTTGCTCTAGGCTTCTTAGATCTGGTGTGTTTTGTTTTTTTGAAACATGGTCTCACTGTATAATCCAGGCTGGCCTTGAACTCATGGTGATCCTCCTTTCCTGCTTTAGTCTATCAAGTGTTGCGATTGCAGGGGTACATCCCCCCTCCCCCGCCAAGTGCTGAGATTGCCAGGGTGTACCCCCCAACTCTTTATTATTCCTTTATTGACACAACCTGATGGTGCTTTTGGAAGTTAAACTAATGAAAGTGTAGGATCCCTATTAAGACTACATCTGCTAGTCCTTCTCAGAGTCCTATTCAGCTTCTAGCAATTCATCAGAATTAGTTATATTCCATTTTTAAAAAAAATTATTTATTTATTTATTTATTTATTTATTTATTTTTGCCTTTTTTGAGACAGGGTCTCGCCATGCAGTTCAGGCTGACCTTGAGCTCACTTTTGTAGCCCAGGCTGGTCTCGAACTTGCATGGATCCTCCTGCCTCAGCCTCCCAAGTGCTGGTATTACAAGTATGAGCCACCACCACACCCAGCTTATATTCCATTTTATTGCTCCAGTGTTTTTTTTTTTTTTTTTTCTTTTAAGTGTATTTGGTACAGTATCTCATTATGCAGCTTGGACTCTTATCGATTCTTCTGTTTTCAGCCTCCCCAGTGCTGGATTACAAGCGTGAGCCACTGTACCCCATCTCGGTGGCTGGCTCAGCATGCTCAGGGTTGGGGCTGGTGTGGAACAGGATTGAGCCCTGGTCCTTGTACTAGCATAAGCAGGTGCTTAGTTTGCTGAGCTATCTTGTCAGCCTGTTCTAGTAGTTTCTGTTCCAAGTAAGTAGATTTTGTAGGACTCTGGGTCCAGGTCTTCTCCAGATTTTTTTTTTTTTTTTTTTTTTTTTTTTTTTTTTTTTTTTTTTTTGTCTTTTTGAGACAGGGTCTTGCTATGCAGTTGAGGCTGGCCTTGAGCTCACTTTTGTAGCCCAGGCTGGTCTTGAACTCGCACCAATCCTCCTGCCTCAGCCTCCCAAGTGCTGGGATTACAGGCGTGAGCCACCACGCCCGGCTTTTTTTTTTTGTTTGAAAAACAGATTTTTTTTTTAAATTAAATTTTATTTTTTTCTTGTTTCAGAACTTTTGTTTGTTTGTTTATTTATTTTTATGGCCGGCTCAGCCCACCCCGAGGGCAGGGCTGGCGCAGCATGTGGTGCCGGGGATCGAACCGCTGTCCCTGCAGCTGCCCAAGCTTTCTTAAGCAGGCACTTTAGACCACTGAGCCATCCTGCCGGGCCCCTTCTCCAGATTTTGAAAGAGTGATTTGCTTGAGACGCTGGTGCTATAGAAATCAGATGTTCAGTTTAGCTTTTATCTTGATGTGAGAGTGATGACTTCAAGCTTTCCACATATCAGAGCTAAAATTGGAAGTTCCATGGTAGATTTTTATGTTCATCTTGTATTTTGTTACCTTGCCTAATTCACTGATTTCAGAAAGTGTTTTTATTTTGCATGATATTCTACACAGGCATTCTTACTCTTGCAAATAAGAACATCTTTATTTCTTCCCTTTGTTCTGTATGATTTCCCTTTCTTTGGTTATTGCACTGGCTATAATTTTCAGCACCATGTGTAATAGGACTTGGTTTGGTTATTTTCACCATTGAGTATCTTTGGGTATAGATTTTTGTATAGATGCCCTTCTTAAGTTTTCCTCTGTGCTTTTTTTTTTTAGACAAGATCTTGCTTTGTAGTTCATGCTGTCTTACAGTTCATGGTGATCCTCCTGCTTCCACTTTCTAAGTGCTAGAATTATAGATGTGATCCACTATGCCTGGCTGTCTATGCTTGTTTTTCTGAGGGTTCCTCCTCTTAAATCATAAATAGGTAATTAATTTTGAGATACTTTTTTCTGCGCCAACTGATGTAAAAAAATTTTTTTTTTCCTCTAGTCTGTTAAAGTGGTGAGTCATACTGATTGACTTTTGAACCCTTACCAGACTTCCTGGAATGGGCCTCTTTGGTTATGGTTATTCTCCTATGGAGATGTTCATTTGCTTTCTTTATTGTACTTGTTAGTCATATAGGATGCCAGCAGGATTGTGGCCTCACTGAATATAAAAGGAGAAGTATGTCTTACTCTTGTGTTTTGTGTGAGAGAGTAAATTCTGGCCATGAAAATTAATTAATTCTGTGTGTGTGTGTGTGTGTGTGTGTGTGCCTGTCTGTCTCTCTCTCTCTGGAACAGGATTTCTCAGTGTATTTTAAGCAGGCCTTTAACTTTCAGGGACCCTCCTGCCTTAGCCTCCTAAGTGCTGGAATTACAGGCATGTCCCACACACCTGGTGAAAATTTTTTTTGAGAGTTTTTAAAGTTACAAGTTTGCTTTAGTAGATTCTGAGTTGTTCAAATAATCTATTTCATGTTAGAGGAATTCTGTGTTTTTGAGATATTGGTACATTCATCTAATTTTCATGTTTATTTAGAATTACTGGTAGCATTCCTATGTTATTTTGATAGCTGCAGTATCTGTGTTGTACTTCTATGTTGGTAATGTATTTATTCTCTCATTTTTCTGTCAATTTTGCTAGAGTTTTGTCAGTTATAGTGATTTTTTTTTTTTTCAAATAGCCATCTTCTTTCTTTAATGGATTTTCTTTTTCTTTTACCAACTTCATTATTTTTGTTCATTATTGTGTTTCTTCTACTTGGAGTATGGAGGAGTAGGTTCTTAAAGTGGAAGTGTAGATTACTGAGTTTCTTTTTCCTTTTCCTTTTTTTTTTGTCTTTTTGAGACACAGGGTCTTGCTATGCAGCTGAGGCTGGCCTTGAGCTCACTTTTGTAGCCTAGGTTGGTCTGGAACTCGCACCAATCCTCATGCCTCAGCCTCTGGGTGTTGGGATTACAGGCGTGAGCCACCACGCCCGGTGTCCTTTTGTTTCAATATGTGAACATTTAGAGCTTTCCTCAGTATGACTAACTTTGCCTCATCCTACTTTTTTTTTTTTTTTCCCCCACCTCTGTATTTTGAGACAGGATCTTGCTGGCTTTGAATTCATGTCAGTCTTCTTATGTTAGTCTCCTAAGTTCTGATATTATAGATATATGCCACTACATTTGGCTGTCCTATACAGTTTGATGTGTTGTTTTTTTGCTTTTTTTTTTTTTTTTTTTTTTTTTTTTTTTTTTTTTTTTTTTTTTTTTTTTTTTTTTTTTTTTTTTTTTTTTTTTTTTTTTTTTTTTTTGAGGCAGTGTCTTACTATGTCATCTAAGCTGGCCTTGAATTTGTAATTCCTCCTGCCTTATCCTTCCTAGTGTTGGGGTTATAGCTTATGTCATCGCACCTGGCTTTAAGTAGCTGGAGATTTTCTTTCTTTTGTGTTGCTAATTTCTAGTTTGATTCCATTGATTCAGCTATTCCCCTTCTAGGTATCTTTCCAAAATAGTGGTGGGAGAATAATCTCTATATGGTTTAAAATTTATGAAATTTGAGACTTGAGATTTAATGGCCTACGGGATGATCTGTTTTAGTGTTATTTTTTCGCCCCTCAGTACCTGATGTCGCAGTGTAGCTCAGACTGGCCTCAAATTTTAAACAGTATTCCTCCTGTTTTAGTCTACCCAGTGTTGGGATTATAGGTGTGCTACCATGCCAGGCCTTAGTTGCTTCTTCAAAAATGTTGCAGTATGTAATGTTTACATTTTTGGGTGGAGTTGGTGCATGTGCATAATACATCTGCTTTAGATCCCAGAAATGGATCTCAGGAACTTATTCTTGCCGGGTGGTCGCTGCGCCGCTGAGCTATGTACCCATAATACATCTTTCGTTCCCTTTCCCAACCCTCCTTCATCTCTTGACACTTCTTATTATTACCTTTTATTTTATTCTTTTTTGTAATTTGCATTTCTCGCTATGATAGAAACCATTTGATATAATAAACTTGTGTGCCTGATTTATTTCAGGTAATATTATAGTCTCAGGGTATATCCATTTTCCTACAAATGACTCATTTATCTATCTTTATTGCAGAGTGTTCATGGTGTTTGAACACCACATTTACTTTCATCTATTCATCTGTTGATGAATATACAGGTTGCTTTCAAAATTTAGCAGTTATGAATTGTGCTGCTGTGAACATTGGTATGCATGTTATCACGGTCAAATATAGTTAACTCTTTTGGGAAGATAACTAGAAGGGGAATAGCTGAATCAAATGGAATTTCTAGTTTCCATAGTAGTTGTGCTGATCTACATTCCCACCAACAATTTAGAAGGACTCCTTCATTCCCCACAGTCTTGACAGAATGTATTAGTTAATTTCCTGATGATGGCCATTCTTTCTAGGGTAAGATGGAATCTCAGTGTTGTTGTAATTTGCATTTCCCTAAGGGGTAGTGATGTTGAGAACTTTTCATTTATTTACTGGCCACTTCTGTGAAATGTCTGTTCATTTTGCTTGTCTATTTTTGATTGGATCTTTTATTTCTGAGGGGCTTAAATTTAGAGTTCTTATGTATTAGTCCTCTAAGGAAAATTTGACAAGCATTCTTGGCATTTTTTAGGTTGTCTTTTCATTCTGTTGATTATTTTGTTGTGCAGAAGCTTTTCAGTTTGATACAATCTCATTAATTCTTGTTACTATTTACTCTGTAACGGGTTTTATTTAGAAAGTCTTTGCCTACAGCTATGACTTGGAAGAGTTTTACCTATTTTATCTTCTAGTAAGTGTTTTAACAGAAATTCCTCTGCTTTAATGAATTTAGTTCTTGTTGTCCATTTTTATTTAAGTTTGGTATATGGTGAGAGATATGGGTCTAGATCCAATCTTCTGCATGTGGATAGCAGCTTTTCCCAACAATACCATTCATTAAAGAATAAGGCGGGCGCGGTGGCACATGCCGGTAATCCCAGCACTTGGGAGGCTGAGGCAGGAGGATTGGTGCGAGTTCGAGACGAGCCTGGGCTACAAAAGTGAGCTCAAGGTCAGCCTGAACTGCACAACAAGACCCTGTCTCAAAAAGACAAAAAAAGAAAAAAAAAAAGAATCTATCCTTCCACTAAGATACATTTTTGGCCCCTTTGTCAGATATCAAATAGTTGAATGTGCCTAGGCTTGTTCTGTGTCCTGTATTCTGTTCTGTTGATCTTCACATCTGTTTTTGTGCCTTGGTGTGGCTAACTACCAGCCTTTACCTCTGTCCCAAGATCAAGTCATGTTTGTTTACATGGGATGAGAGGTTGCAATGGTTTTGGCCCAATATCCAGTTCGCCAAGAGTGGGACACAGTATCGATAGCCCAAGGCTGTCAAGATGTATTGGTGTGCAGAGAAAACTAATAATAGCAACAGCTTTGTCACCTTAGCTATGGTAATAAAATCATTATCAATTATATCTTCAAATATAAACTGAGTATTGACCAACTCTAAGAACGAACAATGTACCACACCTAACTATAAAAAGAAGTATAATTATAGTATATACCCTAAGACAAACTAAATATTCACTGATAGTTGACCTATAATGAGTATCTAGTAAATGGAACAATTTCATCTGTACCAACAATAGAACAGTTTTGTGCAGTAGTAGTGTAATGCTCAGTAACTGTCTAGAGATTCATAAAGTTTAATAGGTGTAACTCATAAAGGTAGAGGGGAAGCTAGAGAGTGGCTAAATCACATTTGAACAATTATTCAATGGGATATGAGAATGAGGAGAGAAGTGAGATGGGGTATTGTCCTGGTGAGGACATTAGTAATGTGCAGAGCCCTTGTAGGGAGGAATGAAGAAGGAAAAGAACAAAATGACAAAGCAAAATACTGGAAATAAAAAGCTGAGAAAGGTTGGAAGAGGAAAACAAAAGGAGAACAAAGAAACTACAATAGGAAAGAAAGTAAAGGGGACAGGGGAAAACTAGAAAGCCCAGTAAAGAAAAATAAAAATAATTCAAATTAGATTTTAAAAAAATAATTGAGTCAAAGAAAATCTGCTACTTTTTTTTTTTTTTTTTTTTGTGGTGCCAGGGATTGAACTCTTGACCTTGCAGGGTAAGCACTTATGCCACTAAGCTACCTCCTCAGCCCATTGCTGTGTTTTTGAATGAGTAGTTTCTTTCCAAGATCTACAGTCTTGGGATACAGGCAGTTATGATCTTCTCTGCCTACTTTAGGCTGTATAGATCTTTGAGGTGTTCTTCTGCACTGGGACCCTCTGTTGGTTCAATCAGACTGGTCACCGGGCCAGTCAAGGTGTGTCCTTGCACCCAATGATAAGTGGAAAATGTGACCTGCCCTCTGGTTTCTGCTGGGTGTGGGTCATAGGGTGGGGGTTTAAGTAAACTATGGGACTCAGTACCCAAGTTGTGATGTCTGTCACTCACTTCTTTCTTGGGCATTGTCCTTATCCAGGATCAGCTTGATTGCTTAGTTCTTGCCTCTGCTGTCACTTGCCAGGCAGAAGCACATGTAGAGCTGGCTTGGAGTTGATGCACAGTGGTCCCTCTGTGTCGGGTGAGGGATAAGGGTGCTGCACAGTCAGGAGTGCTTGTGTCAGTGGGGTGCTGCATGGTCTGGTGGTCGTTTGTTCACTCTCCTGGGGTTGGGAGGTGCTCTGTTTGGTCCTACACAACCTGCTTGCTTGTGTCAGATGGGGGCACCACATGGTCTAGTGTAGTCCTGTTTTCTGATTTTGTGCCAGTTTGGGTCCATGTGGTTTACTTCAGTGTTTTGAGATTTTTTTTTTTTTTTTTTAAGCCAGGGCCTCATTGTGTCATCCAGGTTGGTCTTGAATTTGTCATGGTCCTCCTGTTTCAGCCTCCTGAGTGCTAGGATTAGAGGCATGTGTGATCATGGAAGGTGAGTTCTCTGTCTCTGTCTCTCTCTCTTGCATGCACATGCATGCACGCTAATTTTAAGATATTCAGAAACTCACATGGTGTTGGAAAAGTTAGGACAAAACAGTTATGGTGTAAAAAAGACAAAAACTTTAAGCAAATTTAGGTATAAGTGACTGGGTTAGGTAGAAGAAAATTTGGGATGAGAGGTTGACTAGCTTGAAGTATATTGGTACCAAACCTGACAGTAAAGTAATTGAGACCATTTAGAATGAATAGTCCTATTTCTTTGGGCATGTCTCCTACTCCAGAAGAAAAGAACACATAATTACAGTGACTGAGTATCTTTTCTTAGAAAATGCTGATACTAGAAAGTACCTAGTTTATTTTAACTAGCTTTCTGTTGAAACAGCCTCCTTTATTTTAGACTTGTTCTTAATGGATACTTGGCTGTGACCCTTAAGAGGTTTTAGTACAAAAGTATAAACTATTCTAAGAGTATGCTTTTGAATGCACATGCACAAAATTGCACTGGCTGGCAGTCCATACAGAAGTCCTCTTATATTTACCCACTTTTTACCTCTTTTTTCAAATCAGGTAAAAAAAAAAAAAAAAAGAATCCTTCCTTTGCAGGGTATAGTGGAACATTCCTATAGTCCCAGCTCAAAGGAGGCTTAAGCAGGGTTGTAAATTTAAGGCTAGCTTAGACTATGTTCAGAGGTCAAGGCTATACTTTATCTAATAAGGCTGTCTCAAAGAACAGATCCCTACTTTAATTTTTTTTTTTTTTTTTTTTTTTGCAGGACCAGGGTTCAAACTCACAACCTTGCACTTGCCAGGCAGGCACTTGTGCCATGGAGCTATCTCCCCAGGCCCCTTACTTTTTTTTTTTCTCACCCTTTTAAAAACAAGTTGGTCTCTGTCGCTCCATGTGTCTCTGTCTTGGTTGTTCACTCTCTCTCTCTCTCTCTTTTTTTTTTAGTACAGGGTCTATAGGGTGCCAATACACAGGTGGGATTCAGTGATTCTCCTGTTTTCAGCCTGCTAAGAACTGGGATTATAGGTGTGTACCACCATGCCCAATCTCATTTGCAGTCTCAGTGCCCCCAAGGGGTGAGGCCAACACTGTACTCCAGGGATCTAACCCCTGGTCTCTGCATCTGCCTAAGCAGGCGCTTTAGTCCGCTGAGCTATCTGGTCAGTCCTGTTGTTTTTATTTATTTATTTATTTGGTATAGGGTTTTGCAATGTAGCTCCGACTGCTAGTGATCCTCCTGTCTTAGCCTCTCCAGCACTGGGCTTACAGGTGTTGAGCTATCATATCCAGTTTCAATGGCTGGTGAGGCATGTGTGGTACTAGGAACTTTACTCGGGTCCTTACACTTGCCAAGCAAGCACTTGCCAGGTAGGCATTTGCCAGGCAGGCACTTAGGCTGCCAAGCTATCTTCCCAACCCCTGTGTCTCTTTTCTAAAACCTGCCCAATCTTTTGCATCCTGGTTTCTAGATGTATGTGGTTTAATCCTTGTGTATTAGTCAGAAATCTTAGGTATAAGGTCTAGAAACCTCACTGTAAGTAGCTTAGGCAAAAACAATGTTCTGGCTCCTGAAACCAAACTACAGGGTAAGTTTGTTCACTTGGGCATTAGGACTGATTAGAAGTAGGGCCTGCCCACTGCCAGGATTCTTTTTAATCTGATTTCTCATCTCTGACTGGTTCTGTGTCCCTGATTGTATTACTCTGCCAACTGGCTTTCAGCAAATTACTGGCAACTGCCAGAGTCATATTCTTAGTTTTTGTTCTGCAGTATTTGTTTTACTTCTCTTGGTTCTAATTAAAAAACTCTTGGAGAAGGAAATCTTCCTTGGATTAGTTGGGACACAGGCTGTCATTGGGTCTCATTCAGACTGTATAGTTGGATTTTGAGAAGTCACTGAGAAGTGGTAGGTATGCTGTTTCTAGAATAAGGAAGAGGTACCAGGTAGATAATATAGTGTTTGTCTGGCATATTTCTTTTTCTGTGTTCAAGGCCCCATGACTTTCCACATTGTATCTCTTCTGTACCAGGTCAGTCACTGACATCAACTGCCATAATGGATGGCCAAGGAGAGTACTGGCAAGGAATAAAATTCTCAAGTGTATTCTGGTTTATCACAGAAGTTTGAAGACCCAGGAGTTTAGATATGAAGAGTAAAATAATGTTCTCTGAATGTGTTTCTGCATATTTTTTTCTCTTCAGATTATAAAATCCTTAATCCCAAAGATCTTTCTTATCTTCATCAACATTTTGACAGTGTATAATGTAGAAAATCATCCATTACATAGTAAAAGCACTATAAAACCTTAAAAAGATATATTTGCTGTTGGCAAGGCATGAGCTTTTGATAGTTAATTTTTTATGTCAGCTTGGCTGAGCAACAGTGTGTAGATTTTGGTCCAACTTTAGGTGTTTCCTGGATGATATTAACATATAAATCAGTGGATTTTGAGTAAAGCACATTACCTTCCATAAGGTAATGGCTGGATCTCATTCAGTTAGTTGAAAACTTTAATAGAGCTTTAATAAGCTTTGCTAAGTTTCCACAATCATGTGCACCAGTTTCTTAAAATTAAACATAAACCAATCTCCCAGTAAATCCTTTGTCCACTGAACTGTTCCCTCTTCCTGTCTGTGTCTATATCCCTCCATCCTTTGTCAGTCCCTCACTGTAAAGTGTGGTGTGTGTGTGTGTGTGTGTGTGTGTGCGTGTACGTGCGTGCACACACCCTGTTGAATTTGTTTTTCTGGAGAATATTGATATGCAGGGAAAAGTTACTAAATACTGTAGGTTTTCCCCCCCTTTTATTTCTGAGGTACTGAAGATTGAAACAAGGATTGTCTGTCCCCAACTCTTTTTCTTTTTTTCCTTTTCCTTTTCCCTTTTTCATCCCCAGCTCTGACTGGAACAGGGCAGAGAGCATCCAGCTCATGGTGGCGGAACAGCAACAATCGCAACAGAGGCAACCGACAAACCAGGGTAGCAGAGAGCAACAGCTCTCTTTGGTCTTTCTGTTTCTCTTTTTAAATTATATCAGTCTCTCTGCCATAGCCTATCATCTCATAGTCTCAGCAGTACTCAGACCATAATCCCAACAGTATTGAAATGCATAATCCCAGTGGATCATCATTCAAGTCTCAAACTCTAAAAGTCTCCGCCCATGATTGCGTGAGACTTTGGGGCTTCAAGTAGACATAAACCATAATGTTCCGCCTCTGGACCCCAAAAGTCACATATATATTTCTTTGTACAAAAAACATTTTAGTCCGTCTGGAAGAGTTGCCAAAGTCCCAACAGTTTCATCATTGCCGAAAAGTCCAAATCCCAAGTCTCCTCCAAGATCCAAGGCAAACTCTCATCTGTGAGCTCCTGTACAAAAGAAAAGTTAAACATATCCAATGTTCAAAGCCATAAGATAAAAATTATGATTCTAAAAGTTGTAAACAACAGGATAATACAAAACACTGGGACAAACACATGTCCAAAATCCAGCAGGGTAAACATTAAATCCCATAGTTCCAACTGGAGCATTTGAAACAGTCTACGTTGCATTGTGAGCTCCATACAGCTCTGTCCCTAAGGGACTCTTGGTGGTAGTTTCCATGGCTTTCCTCGTAGGCCGGCTTTGCTCCCTCTCTGCACGATCCACATTCCTGATTTTTCAAACTTCTGGGGTTTCCACTGAATAGGCTTCTCACTCTCTGCTTCACACACTGCCCTTTTAGGGGCACATTGCCTGGCCTCCCAGTCCTTCTTAAACTAGCAGCTCTTGGATTCCGAATGCGCCTAAAACCAATGCCACGGGGATAATGCCAAGGTCTGCTGCCAGCTGGAGCAGTAGCCAGGTTTCCTTCTCTCTGAGTTGTAGGGGTCGAGTGCCTAGACTGATGAACGCTCTGATCTTGATTCTGAAAAACATATTCTCCATGAGGGTGCCATTTTAGAACCTGGATTGGACACTGCCGCCATTCTGGTACTTTGGTCTCTGTGGCTTTCTTCTCAAGGCAAAATCTTTCTCCCTTGCAATTCTGAGGCTGCAAAGGGTGGAGAGCTGCCACCTCTTGTGATGCCCTCAGGCCATCCTTTTGATTCTCTGGTTCCTGCCCAGCAATGGAGATCCTTTTAGCTCCATCTTTGCAGTCCACAGGTTTCCTGATGTTTCCTTTCTGGCCAAACTCACATTTTAAATCATCCTTTGTGGCTCTTTGCTCTTGATTTTTAACATAAATCTGGCTAAAAGCTGCCAATGACAACCATGCTACTGACCCAGTAGATTGACGCTTTGAAATATCTCTTGAAAGATTAATCGGACTGCCATGCTCAGTCTTAGGCAAAGTCTCTGGGCATGAGCAAAATTCTGACAGACTTTCAGCCAATCCATAGCACAAATCATCTGGAGTCCAATGACCCAATGCTGTCCTTTTTTACAACAGAAACTTCCTTAGCCTGGTCTTTACAGGCAGACCTTCTGTCAGTCTTCTGGTCTGAGTTCTGACCAGAATCTCCCAAAGAGAACAGCCGAAGCCATTCCAGTGCTTTTCTTGTAGCCATCATCTCTGAACCTTTCCTATCTCTTCCTGTAAGCCATTTCCAAAAGCTTGTAATCCACATGGTCAGGTTAGTCACAGCAACTACTCTACTCTCAGTACCAAATACTGTCTTAGTTACTCTTCTCTCGTTGCTGGGACAAATAGCTAACACTCAAAATGAAGGAAGGAAAGGTTTATTAGCTCACAGTTTGTGGAGGTTTCAGACCATATTCAGCTGGCCCAAGGCTGAGTGGAACAGAGCAGAGAGCATTCAGTTCATGAGGGCAGAACAGCAACAATCGAGACACAGGCAACCAACCAAGGAAGCAGAGAGCAACAGCTCTCTTCTGTCTCTCTTTTTAAATTATATCAGGCTCTCTGCCTTAGCCTATCGTCTCAGGCCACACCTAAAGTCTCAGCAGTATTCAGACCATAATCCCAACAGAAGTGAAACATGTAATCCCAGTGGATCATCATTCAAGTCTCAAACTGTAAAAGTCTCCACCCATGATTACATGAGGCTTTTGGGGGGACAACTAGACATAAACCATAACATATACTTTTTAAAGTTTCTAATACTAGGAGAAAATATCATATCATGTCTTGTAAGTAGATTATAAGCCAGATACAGTATAAATCTTAAAAACTAAGATTAAACAATACTCAGAAAATTAAATATTCAAGATTAAATACTTGAAAACAAATTAAGAAAAAGTTTTCACAATAGTAAAAAATTACTAAGAATAAAACAAAACATAAATACTGGAATGGCAAATATATGACCAGCACTTCTAACAGTTTGGGAATAATAGGATCTCTGTCAAAGTTGTATGTCATGGACATAGACTGTGCCCATGACCCTTACTGGTGGCCAGGTGTCACTTGTGGGACTGAGTTATTTCCTTGGTATCTACCCTGTAGATCTAGATAGAATCATGACCCACAGGATGCAGGAGAAGTATGCTGTTAGAAGTATTTTGTTGATAGAATAATTGAAAGACTGCTTTTGTACACCTCTTTTTCTCCTGTGTTTAATTGTTTGCCCTATTTGTTGGGTGCTTTCTATCCTCCTTCATGGAGTTGTCATTTTGATCCCTGTCTAGTATATCTTTCAGTAGTCTGTGTAGGGTTGAGTTTGTCATCTTGAAATTCTTTAGTTTTTTTGTCATGGAAGCATTTCATTTCTCCGTTGAACTTGAAAGAGAATTTGCAGAGTATAGTAGTCTGAGCTGGAATTTGTTTTCTTGCAAGACTTGAAGTACTTTGCTCCATATTATTCTTGACTTGATGGTTTGTACAGAGAAATCTGTCATTATTCTAATGGGTTTTCCTTTAAATATTACGTTTCTTTTCTCCAGTGGTTTTTTAGTGTACTGTTCCTGTGCTGAATTTCTGGGATCTTGATTATTATATGTCTGGGTGTGGTTTTAATTGGGTTGATGCTATTTGGAGTTCTGTGTACTTCAGTTACTTAAATGTCAGATTATTTCCCCATATTTGGGAAGTTTTCTGTTATTCTATCTGTCTTAGTTACTCTTCTCTTATTGCTGAGACAAACACTTGACACTCAAAAGGAGGGAAAGAAAGGTTTATTTAGCTAACAGTTACTGGAGGTTTCAGTCTGTATTCAGCTGACTCCAAAGTAGACTGGCACAAGGCAGAGGGGAACCTTCTATGACAGTGGGCAGAGAGTAAGAGCCCTGGGAGAGAGCTAGCAGACGCTCAAGCAGCTAACTTCTCTTCCTACCTTACATTGAAAATCCAAATCACCTGCCCCAGGGGAAGGGCAACACCCATTTCTACAATAATCAATTACTAATGCCAGAAGCCACCTCATGACTGCGTGAGGCTTTGTGGGGGGACACTTGTACACAAACCATAACACTACTGATATTCTTTTTATATCATTTGTATTGATTCCTTCTTTCTCACTGATGCCTGTCAGTCTTATGTTGTTCATCTTTGCATCGTCTTGCAGATGTTGAATTACTTTTTTTTTTTGCAGCCTGGTTTTTTCTTTTTTTTTCTTTTTCTTTTTTTGTATTTTAGGGAAGGGATAAGATGTTCAGGGTGTCACTACTAGATCAGACTCAGACTGATCTGCCTGTTTACAGCCTCCCAAGAGCTGGGATTACAGGTGTGCACCACCTTACCCAGTCTCCCATCTTAGTTGTTTTTAAGAGATCTTTTCTTACATTTCTATTAACTGCAGCAGTGTCTTCAAGGTCTGAAAATCTATTTTCACTTTCATTCAAATGATTTTGCCAGCTTGTGATAGAGATTTTAATATTATGGCACTTTGGATCTGCTTTGTGCATTCTATTTCTTTCCTATATTGTTCATTCATGGATTCCATTACTTTTCTATTCTCTTTTTATCAGTATCTTCTTTAGGAGCATATAGTACTTCTTTCATTATAGTTATTCCTTTTTTTACTTCAGAAATTATTTCTGATCTGATTTCCTTTATACCTTTCTGCAGTTGTTTTTGCAGACACTATTATCTCAGAGATTTCAGGTGTGTGATTTCCAATTCTACACTGTTGTCTCCTGTATTTGTTTTGGGTGGGCTCGGGGCTTGAGAGTGCATTTTGCTCCTTCTCTTTGTCATTTTGTGTAGGTCTGTCTTCTGACCTTTGGTGTAGAGCTTTGATAGAATTCTTACCTTAGCACCAGATCTGGATTTACCAAGTTCAAACTTATCTAGGTGGGCATGACTTGGATCTGGCTGTTGTGTTCCACTTCTTCCTGCTTCAGCCCTTGGAGGTGAACCTGCTGTGTCACTCTGGCAAGATGTTCTGCTCTTGGGTCAACTGGGTGTGTCTCGCCTCTAGCCTCTGTAGGGAGTTCTGCTGCAGGGTTATACACCAGACATTCTGGGCATGGCCTCTGGGTTGAATGAGGGTCCAGTCCAGTGGGTACCATGTCCTCTCACTCACACCCCAGGCCTGGGCTTTGGGTTGAATGAGGACTGAGTAGGTTCTGGGCCATCACACTTGTCAGGGCTGGGCTCTTGATTGAACGAGAATCTGGCGGGCCCCGGATCATCTCACTCACATACTGGGCCTGGACTCTGGGTCTCCCACCTCTTTTTATTTTGAGACATGATCTCATTAAACTGCTCAGCTTTTAATCCTTATGCCTCAGCTTCCCAGAATGCTGAGATCAAAAGCATGTACTACCACAGCTCCAGGTTTTGATAATCACAGTCAGATACTCCAAAGAAGGGCTGAAATTCATAAAGTCCTTCGTAGGGACCTTACCTCAATTTGGGGTCTTACGTTCATCTTTTTTTTTTAATGTATTTGTTATAGGGTCTCACTACATGGCTTGGACTCTTTGATTCTCCTGTTTTCAGCTTCCCCAGTGCTGGGATCACAGGTGTGTGCCCCCACTCCTGGCCTCAGTGGCTGGCTCAGCATGCCTGGGGGCAAGGCTGGTGTGTTATGTGGTGCTGGAGATTGAGTCCTCATCCCTCTGCTTGCCTAAGTAGGTGCTTAGTCCGCCGAGTGATCTCGCCAATCCTTTGTATTCATCTTTTATTCGTTGCTCTGGTAGATAGGTTGAGCATATAGATTTGTCAGAACTATATTTTGTGTCAGTCCCTTAGCCAAGATGTTATGAAAGGTGCAAAGTATATAATTTGTGGTCTCTTGAGAACGACATCAGTTTGTGGGGAGAGCACATAACCAAAGGAAGGAGATTGGTAGTAGTGCTGTACTCAAGAAAGGGAGATGCTCGCTAGACAGAAAGTACATTTTTCTGTAGCACAATTATTGGTTGTATGCAGCTGTCCTTTGTAATGTGCATTGAATATACTCTTTTTGTCTGATCGATATTGTGTAAGGTCAATTTCATATATATTTTCTTTATATTCTGATACACTGGAAAATGTGTCGATTTAAATCTAATTTCAGAAAATCATATTTTAAGATGATAAAAAATTTTTAAATACCAAATGTTATAGTGGCAGTGGATTTGGAGTAACAGAAACTTAACATACACAAACACACACATATCTAATTGTAGTATAATTAGAGTGGCAGTAGAAAATATGCTTGAAAGGATGGTATAATCTTAAATAGAGTCATTAAAAAATGTGTACATTAAAAATGTTCTATGTTTTCTTACTAGGGAAGAATTTGCCAATCTAGGTGACATGTCAATAAAAACAACAGATGTGAAAACGTTTTTACATTTTTTGCTGAAAAAAATCTCATCTGTATGCATAGAGTGTCTTTAGCAATTGCTTCAGTAAATGTTAGACAGATGGTTTAAGTTCAGAATGACTACTCAAATAATTTTTATTGTAATAGTTATTTTGAGGCCCACTATACATACATTTAATATCAATTTTGGGGGATTTGTTATACTTTGAAGTATAAGGACAGGCTTCTAAATGAGAGAAATTGGTATAGTGTACAACAGATATGTAACTTTTTAAAAATGAATTTAGAACAGGGTATACAGGGTCTCAGTATGTAGATCAGACTGCAATCCCAAGTGCTGAGATTACAGGCATGTGCCACCATGGCCAGTCTCCATTGCTGTCTCAGTGCTCTCCAAGGGCAGGTTGGGCACATCATGCCAGGGATCAAACCTCATTCGCTGCGCTCTGCCTAAGCATGCGCTTTAGTTTACTGAGCTATCTGGCTGGCCCTCAGATATGTAGCTTTTGAGGCCCTCTTTGTAAAATATGGTTGTCTGTCTTACAACAGCAAAATTCTGTTATTTATTTTTTTATTGGTTGGTTGATTGATTGTACTTTTGTTTAAACAAATTCCACAAAGGTAAAATTGCATTAGGGACCATAGGAAACAAAACCGTGTGACAGTAGCACTTAGGAATATAGAACTTTACAACTAGGAAATAGTGAGCTTATGAACCTAGAGAACTCATGTCCAGAGTGCTAGGATACACCACCATGCCCAGCCTAGAATTCAGTAATTTGAAAGTGGTTGGGAAATAGGTGAATAAAAGAGTACACTTGGCTTTTAATGAATGGGATTAGTTGAAGTCGCTGGAGAGAGTGAGACAGAGCTGTCTATGCCTAGGTTAGCACCAGCCTTGTAGAGGCTGCTTCTGTCAGGACTAAAGGGGCAGAGGTGTCTGGGGCTGCAGCATGCTGTTCTGAAAGGGACGAAGAACACTGTGTGTGTGTTTTGGGTTTGAAGGAAATTTAATGTTCTCAGATTAACAAATCAAGGGAGCAGTTTTACCTTTTAAAATACACTTAAAAGCAATTGTAATTTTGACAGTCTTGTTTAATTATAAATTGAACCAGTCACTTACCACTTATTTCATAAAATACCAGATTTGAAAGAATGACTAAAGGCCTGATTGTCCTGTTTTTTGGCTTCCTAAGTTAATTTTAAAATTCGTTAATTTCTGATTCTGAATAGATTTTTCATGTTAGGGATTTAAGTATTTATTTATTTTTTTTTAAGGAACTGAGTAGAAAAGAACTTTATTAAGGCAAATTCTTCATCCCTGGAGCTACCATGCACTGAATCACCTCAGAGTCTGGGGGTTACCCATAAAGATGAAAGGCAGCACTGAATTTGTGGGGAATCCTTCAGGCTCATGGTCTGGGTCAGCAGTGCCCTAGTGAGTGGAGGTGGCCTCGTGTGCTGGAAGTGGCATGAGGCTGTCAGGAACACACACACTGATGGCCTCACCAGGGCTACTGCACCAGCCTGAGTGAGCGGGAACAGCTGGCACTGCATCATCATGCATTAGTTTAAAACTGGGCATCACAATGTGTGGGGCCCACTCCTAAGCCACAGCAAGAGTGTCGCAAGCCCTAAGTCACCTCATGTGCTGTGTTAATGTAGGCCTCTCCCTAAGGCGAAACTGTAAGATGCTGTGAGCTACATATGTTCACATGGGTGAATACTAGTCTATAGGACCAGGAAGTAAATGCCAACCCCAGCTATGAACACTAAAGAAAGCCAGCATCTCTGCTGCTTCTGCATACTTATTACTCCAACAAAGCATGCAGGTTTTAAGGTTTCATAATCAGCCATCAGAAAGTCGTTCCTGCAGCATCTCATCAGCACTGGACTCAACTGTTTTAGATGACGGGACTCAGAAGACATTGGAAACCCGTCTAAAAATGTGTGTTTATTCTGAGATGCTTTCAATGTTAATCAGAAAAAATGACAAAGTGACATCAGACAGCTAATGAATACAACTATAATATGTTCACTTTCAGAAAAATAGTCTGGTTATCTGGGAAAAAAGTTGCAGCCACCTCCCAGGGACACTGTCCCACTGGGGACACTGATCTGGGCAAGGCCCGCTGCTCTCCGCAGGTCCACCCGGCCAGATGAGGCTAGCAGCTGCCCCTTCCCCACAGATGCAGGCAGCACAGCGGGCGCAAGGCCGCTGCACAGCCTGCTGCCAGCCCAGCCTGCCGACCCATCTGAGGCCGGCTCCAACCAAGCACGCACACGGGGCAAGGAGCAGTTGCAGAAGCTCGAGCGCGTCCTTCCTGCCCATGGGGTTTGAAGAGGAGCACGCCTGAATAGCAGCGCTGTTCCAGGAAGCAGGGCAGGGCAGAGGTAAATTAGAAAATGGACTAGTGCCGGGCGTGGTGGCTCATGCCTGTAATCCTAGCACTTGGGAGCCTGAGGGAGGAGGATCTGTGCGAGTTCGAGACCAGCCTGGGCTACAAAAGTGAGCTCAAAGCCAGCCTGAACTGCACAGTGAGACCCTGTCTCAAAAAAAAAAAAAAAAAAAAAAAAAAAAAAAAAAAAAAAAAAAAAAAAAAAAAAAAAAAAAAAAAAAGAAAATGGACTAGTAATTGCACAGTTAACAGAGAAGATCATGTCCCAACACCTACAGTAAGCCTGGGTCCAAAGAAGTCTTCTGCTCTGCCCCACGCCAGACTCCAGTTACGTGGTGCAGCTGTGCCCACTTCCTGCCCCCACAGAGCTGCGGTGCTTGCTACTGGCTGGTGAGATCCACAGGAGCTCGGGCTCCTCGGGTCTGTCAGTCCTGGTGCAAAGTTTGGCGCAGATGAAGATAAAGTGGTTTCTTGGTCAATAGTTGTAGTTTTTTTCTTTTAAAGTCAGTGGGTTTCTTGTAGAGCTCTATGACGATGGGCCCGGGCTTGATCTCATCCATCTCCATGAAAGCAAAGCACTTGGTGCTGGTGAATTTCTTCTTGGGCTTGTTGTGTTTGAATTCAAAGAAGATGGCCGTGCCTTTGGTCAACTTCTCCACGTGCTTCTGGAGCTCGATGTCCACATTGAAGTGAACATACGTGTCTTCCTTTCTTGAAGCCACAAGAGTGTCCTGCACAGGTGTTAAATCTATGCCGTTCAGATCCTTCACGCTGACTGTAATGTAGGGGTCGGTTCATTGTCCGGCATCTTTCAGGCCAATCTTCTCAATTCTGATGGTGAGCAACGTCATGCCCGGCTCGGAGGGCAACCTTGGCAGTAACGTACCTGCCACTCGAGCAGGGAAGGAATCCGAGGACCCTGCTCCAGCACCTCCCCCCCCTCCTCATCCTCTTCAAATTCCAAATTCTCCTCCTCACCAGGTGCTAAAATTCTTCTTAAAGGGACAGGCTGAACGTCAAATGGAAATTCTTTATTATATGTAAGAATATTCTTTAGGATTGGCTCTAGCTTTTTCAGGTCTTCCAGCTTAAATTCTTCTTGGGACTGTGCGGACTGTAAAGCCGCACTCCGCAACTCCAAGCATGTTGCAATTTTGCCTATGGTTTTCTTTTGTTCTTCTGTGAACTCAGAATTATTGTGCTGCGCTTGGGCCTCTTTTTGTAGATGTCTTGCTAGTATCTGATACTCGTCTATCGCCTCCACCAGCTGGCCCCAGGAGTCGAAGTCGGCACCTCTCCTGAAGCTGGCGCCCCAGCGCTGCAGCAGGCTGCGGGTCCCCTCCGACATGGTTGGCGCCCCCCCCCGCCCAGCCCCAGCAAGCCTAGGCTCTAGGGCGCCAACTTCCCGGGGCCGGGCCCTGACATTAAAGGGGCCAGGAGCAACGGTCACGGCCGCCGCCACCCCCCGCCCAGGAGCCGCCCAAGCCCATTTGCCGCCACAGCCAAACTTTGAGGCCAGCATTTTCTTAAAAAATGAACAAAATAAGTTTAAAAAAATTTAACTTCGTTTATTAGCATCTATTTGCTATACATGTTGATCACATTCATCATAGGGAATTTGCATCTGTATGTAATACATCTTTTTTGTTGCTTTTTGAGACAGGATCTTAAAGTCCAGGCTGGCCTCAAACTGTTGGTGGTTCTCCTTGCTCAGCCTCCTAGGTGATGAGATGTGTGGCACTATACCCAGCTTGAACAGAATGTATCTTGATTTATCTTTTCTTCTGTTTCCTTCCCCTATCTTTAATGCTTTTTCCCTCTGCATTTATAGAGGCTTTTTCCCCCCTCTTTTTTCCTTTCTATTCTCCTTTCCCTTTCCTTTGTTTCCATTCCCAGTTGAACATGTTCTTTTTACTTCCCCGTGTCTATCCTCCATTGTGTTCCTTGGGTTTCTCACACAAGAGAAACAATATGATATTTAAATGTGTGTGTGTTTTACTGGTCTTAAGAGTATGGTATACCCATCTTCCTACATATGACTCAAGTTTGTACTTCTTTATGATACAGTAGTACTCCATTATATAAGGGGTTTTTTTTGGGTACTGTGATTGAACTCAGGACCTTGCATTTGCTAAACAGGCACAGTGCTGCAGAGCTGTATCAATGTTCCACCCCATTGTATATAAATACCGCATTTTCTTTATCCATTCTTCCATTGATGGGCATATGAGCTGGTTCCAAGATTTAGCTATTAGAAATTGTGCTACTATAAACATGGGTGTGCATATGTCACTGTGGTATGATACTTTTAGGCCTTAGGATGATACCTAAAAGGGAAACAGCTAGGTCATGTGAAACCTCTAGTTAATAGCTTTTTGAGTGATCTCCATACTCATTTCCATTTCCATATTGGTTGTACTAACAGTGGAGAAGGGTTCTTTTTTTTTTTTTTTTTGCTCAAAACCTCACCAGCATTTGTTATTGGCTCATTTGTTTATAGTAGGCATTCTTTTTGGAGTGACATGGAATCTCAGTGTTGTTTTAATTTTCATCTCAAATGACCAGTGATGCTTAACATTTTAAAAATGGCTTATTTGCTGTTTCTTCTTCTTCATCTGAAAAGTTTCCTTCCATTTCAGATGCCCAGTTTTGAATGGGCCTTTAAATTGGAAGGGGTACACCTGCCTTGTTTGAGTTCCTTATATATAGATATTAGACCTTTGTCTGAGGAACAGTTAGAAAAACAGGGAATGGTTCCTTTCCTCTAGAGCTTTACCAGCATTTAATACAGGTTGATGTCTTGATGCTAGCCATTCTTTCTGGAGTGAGATGGATCTAAATGTTTTAATAAGCATTCTTGAATACCAGTGATGTTGAACATTTTTTCATGTATTTGCTATTTGTACTTTATCTGAGAAGTGTCTAGGGCTGGTGAGATGGCTCAGTGGTCTAAAGCATCTCCTTAAGCAAGCTTAGGCAACCACAAGGACTGAGATTCAATCCCCAGCACCACATGCTGCGCCAGCGCCTCCCCTGGAGCAGGCTGAGCCAGCCATAAAATGAAAAATAAAATAATTAAACAAACAAAAAAAGCCCCCCCAAAACAACTACTCCTCCTTGCCGGGGAGATAGCTGAGAGGCACAAGTGCCTGCCTGGAAAGTGCAAGGTCCTGAGTTCAATCACCGGTTCCACAAAAAAAAAAAAAAGAAAAAAGGTGTCTATTCATTTTATATGCTCGCTTTTGGGTTGGATCTTTAAATTTGTTTTTTAATTTTTGTTAAAAATTTATTACTTAAATTTAACAATGGTTATATTACATATTTTTATCATCAGATCAGTTTAGTTGATATAGGTATATAAAATTGATCAAACAATTAAACATTAACACTTTCAATAAACATTACTTTTTTTTTTTTTTTTTTTCTTTTTCCCTTTCTTTTTTTAACAGTTGACACATTGCATATTGTCCTCATAATAGTTCTACAGAGCACAGTGTGTGGGCATGACCCACCTTCCTACTGATGTTGCTCAGAAAAAAAAAAAAAAGGGAAAAGAAAATTCTTCTCTTTGGACTAAGAGGAAGTAGATGCATACACAGTCAAATGTTCTGCAATTGCAGTGGGCCACGAGTGAAGCTTGCAATGCTGGAGACTATTGATCCAAGCCTCCTACAGCTCATCTCATCAATCTAGCTCTGCGTTTCATGCATTGTAATTAAGCTTTTTTTTTGCTGGATGATCAAGAGCAAGTCAAAGCAAGACCTGTATAACAAAACATTCATTTTTTGTATCTTCAAAGGTCAAATCCCCTCAGGATTAAATTTGGGACCATATACAGTACTTTGTAGAACTGTTGTTAGTGTCAGCCTTTGGGACGAGTCACGGCCATTGCTTGGCCAGTTTTCTTTCTGTGAAAGCCTGAGAGAGTGTTTTTCTCCAGGTAACTCTCCTTATGGATCTTTAAATTTGAAGGATCTAATTTTTAGAAGTTTCTTTTTATTTTTTATTTTTAAAAATTTAAAGAGTAAAAATAGAAACAAAGAAAAATAGTGACAAGCGAGAGTACATACATATAGTACAGAATTTCAGAATAAGAACAAAAATTTAACAGTGCTTGTATTAAATATTTTCATCATCATATCAGTTTGATATAGGTATGTAAAAGTTTTTTTAATTTATATATTCTAGTTGTTAGCCCTTTGAGGAGTAGCTGATAAGAACAATTTTTCTTGCTCTCTGGGTTCTCTTCACTCTTTTGGTAGTTCCTTTTGCTGTACAAAAGCCTTTTAATTTGATGTGATTCCAGTTGTTGATTCTTTGTAATATTTTCTGTGTAAGCAGGATTTTTGTTCATAAAGTCTTTACTTATGTGTATGTTATCGAGAGTTTTATCTATTCTGTATTTCAACAGATTTAGTGTTCCTGTTTTAATATTTAGGTCATTGATCAATTTTTGTTTTATTTTATAGAATAAAAAACAAAAACAATACAGAGTTTCAAGACAAGATGATAGGGACCAAGGGTGTAACTGTGGCACAGGGCCTGCCTAACAATGGTGAGGTCCTGAGTCTGATTTCCTCCACCAAAACAGGATGATGGGAAATTAACAATGGCTATGATATTGGATATTGTTATCTTTAAAATAGTTGCTCAGATTACCAGATTTAGGCATGCAAAATTGATTAAACAATGTAAGCACTGTTACTTTCAGTGGACTAATGGAAAGGTAGAGATCTAGGTTTGGTTTTTAGCATGCAGAAAGCCAGTTTCCCAGCATCATTCATTAAAAAGACTATCTTTCTTTCCAGTGAAGATGTTTGGTCCTTTTGTCAAAGATAAGGTAGCTGACTGAGTGTGTTTGGAATTATTTTCTGCATCTTTTAATCTCTTCTGTTGATATTTGGGTCTGAGTCTGTCCCCTGGACAGTATCATGCTGTTTTTATTGTGGTTACTTTGTAATATAACTTCAAATCAGAGAGGATAATGTTCCCTGCTTTGTCTTTGTTTTCCAGGACTCCTTTTGCTATTTTAGGTCTCTTCTAGTTCCTTATGAACTTTACAGTTATTTCTTTTAGGATTGTTTACTTTGAGATATGCTATTTGTATTTTGATCAGGATTGTATTAAGTCTGTATAACACTTTTGGAAGTATGGGCATTTTCCCCTATATTGGTTCTTCCTACCCAAGAGCAAGGGATGTCTTTATTTTCCAATATCTTCTTTGATCTCCTTTTTCACAGATCTATAGCTTTTAGTATATAAGTCTTTTACTTCCTTTATTAGGTTTATTCCTAAGTTTTATTTTTCTTAGTGCTATTGTGGAAGGTATGGTTTCCTTAAGTTACCTGTCAGTGAGTTTGTTATTGACACACATGAATCCTATTGATGTCTTAAGTGCTAGCATACCCTGTTACAGTACTGATCTTATTCTGGTAGTAGTTTGGTAGAGTTTTGTGTCTTTGTGTATAGAGTATTGTAACAAAGTAAGTTCTTCACTTAAAGAAAATGATTACATTTTGCTACAAATGATAGGATTGAAGTCTTTGTATGAAACACAAAATTTTGAAAACATTAATGTGAGCTCACAACTTGTTTTCAGTTTTTTTAATTTAAAGAGAAAAAGGCATTTCAAAACTAGATAATAGGATATTATAACATTTGCATATTGTTATCGTTGTATTAGTTACTCAGAGTAGAAAGTATCAGCATTTAATTGTCCAAACAATATCAACACAAACCTGTGTCTCTTTCTTTTTTTACTTCTTTTCAGCTTTTTGAAACAAAGTCTTGCTGTGTAATCCAGGCTGGCCTTGAATTCACTATGTAGCCTAGATGGCCTCAAACACAGTGCTACTCCTGTCTCAGCCTCCCAAATGCTGGAACTATAGGTGTGAACCATCACATCCAGCAGAGTTTACAACTTTTCTGATGAAAGCAATGGTGCTGTAATTTTTTTTGTTGTTACTGCATAATGAAATGACTCTGGCTGAGTTTTCAAAAAAATTTCTAGTACTTAGATTTTAATGTTACAAAAAATAAATATTAGGATTTTAGGTTCCGCGTTGCAATTAATTTTTAACTATGACTTGAGCATCTAAGATTGTTCACAGCTATGTGAAAGGGCTGTTATAGTAGTTTTCATTATTCCTTTATTGCAACTCCTAAAATATGTACAACAGTTTGACTATTGAAGCACATGTGAAAATGTAGACAGTAAGAGATTTATAAAAATCTTAACTACATTTTTTCTACTCTTAGGAAGATACTGCTGTTTTAAAAATAAAATTTATTTTAACATGTAATGGGCTTATAAATTATTATTATTATTATTATTATTATTTTTTTTTTGTCTTTTTGAGACAGGGTCTCTCTATGCAGTTCAGGCTGGCCTTGAGCTCATTTTTGTAGCCCAGGCTGGTCTCGAACTTGCACTGATCCTCCTGCCTCAGCCTCCCAAGTGCTGGGACTACAGGCATGCGCCACCATGCCCAGCTTTTATAAATTAATTTTAATGTTCCTTAATTTCTAACTCTGAATGTCAGTAATATAGCCTGTATAGGTAAAAGCCTCTTTGGGGTCCTAAGTTATGCTCAAGAATGAAAGGAGGTAGGACTAGCAATGGAGCTCCAGAGTAGTAGATTTGTATTTGGAGTAAATATTAGTGGTTTAATGGTTGATGATAATAAAAATTTTTGATTAAGTATTTTATTTTATTTATTTTTTTTTATAAAAGCCCTTTTATAAAGCCATTTTTTTATTTTTTTAATTTTATTTATTTATTTATTTTTCTTGTTTCAGAACCTTTGTTTGTTTATTCACTCATTTTCATGGCCGGCTCAGCCCACCCCGAGGGCAGGGCTGGCGCAGCATGTGGTGCTGGGGATCGAACTGCGGTCCCTGAAGCTGCCCAAGCTTTCCCAAGCAGGCGCTTTAGACCACTGAGCCATCCCGCTGGGCCCCTATAAAGCCATTTTTAAACAAAACAGAAAAAAAGTTTACAAAAAAGAAATACAGGAAAAGAATAACTTGCTTCATATATCCCCAAAAGAGAAAAATAAAGGGGACAATGCCAACATGCTCAACGATAAGGGGTTCTTTTTCTTATTTTTTAATACAAAATACAAGCAAAGGATACACATACTTAAAACAGAGCTCAGGAGCAGACACGCAGTCCTGGAAACCCTTCAATAAAAGTAAAGCAGAAGTTTGTTTTTTTGTCTATGCAGATACATACAGAGACTGGGATATGTAAAAATTAAGTATCACAGAAGACCATCACACGATTCTACCAATGCATGTTGCATCTATAATTCACGAACATGGTCAACAAAATCATGTTCACTTCAACCCTATTTCACTTAAATTAAAGGAAAAAACCTTTTAAATAAAGTGGTTACATTCAAACTTTAACTTCCCTAGTACCATGCTGCAGATTCCAGCACTGTTAAGGTATTGCAAGAATGCCCAACCGTCTGGTGTCTGATCATGTATCTAGCGACATTGTAAAGGATGCCGGTTTTGGCCCATGGACTCATATGTTTAAGCAGGTTCCTCTTTTACCCTTCCTGCTCAGAACATAAAAGATTAAGGACTAAAATTGAGGACTATGAGTATTTTGAGCTGGCAAAATAAAGTCTAAAACACGAATCAAGGCAAACAGTCACTGACAACTTGGCTGCTGCTTAACCTGGCAAGTCTTAGTCTTTTCTAAGTCTTGCAGCAATTAGGTGTATGAGGTTTGTTGCAACACGTTCATGGTAAACAAATTAAGTAGAGCTCTTATTTACAAATCTTGTAACAAATACTTCTGGAGGAAAAAAAGAAAAGGATTCACTAATTTCCAGGAGACAAAGGTTTAATTTGCTAGACGTATACAAACACACACTCATACGCACACCCACACAATACTTCGGGGGTTTTTATACATGTTATTTTAGGGCATAAGCTGAGTAGTATACCCCCATACCCCATCAAAAAAGGAACAACAACCTACTGAAATAATTTAAAATTTGACCATCAACTCTCCCTCCTCTTCCTCTTCGCCTGCCTGCCTGCCTGCCTGCCTGCCTGCCTGCCTGCCTTCCTTCCTTCCTTCTTCCTTCCTTCCTGTTTCACCTCCTCCTTCTCCACCTTCTCTGCCTTCTCCACCTTTTTGATGGTAGCAGAGTTTTATTAGAGATTGGGAAAGAAATTGGCTCTACAGAGTGAGTCTAGGCCAAGTACAAGTAGGAAAAGTACTTCCTACAGGGTGAGAGTGGGCCACCACGTGTAGGAGAGCAGGGTACCCCTTTATAGCTCATTCATTGTTGCAGAGGCAGGTGGTTTATGTTCATTTTCTCATCACCACTGGAGATTGAATCTAGGGCCCAAGCATGATGAGCTACTTCTCCCAGGTTAATTCTTTTTAAAAATCTGTGCCAGTTTAAGTGGTTTTTCTACCATATATAGATTTTGTATTTTTAGGAAAGTATCTTATAAGGTGTTCAGGGTTTCACTGCTAGATCGGACTTAATAGTGATCTGCCTGTTTGCAGCCTCCCAAGAGCTGGGCTTGCAGGAACAGTGCCACCACACCGTCTCAGTTGCCATCTTAGCTTACCCTGGGAGCGGGGCCAGAACAGTAGGCCTGTGGACTCAACCCCTGGCCCTTGTGCCTGCTTGAGTGCTTTATTTGGCTGGCCCTGGAAATTATTTTGTGTGTGTGTGTGTGTAATTTTTCTTTATGTACTAGGAATTGAACGCAGGACCTTGCACTTGCTAGGCAGGCGCTTATGCTGCTGAGCTCTATTGTGCCCCCCCCCCCCAATATTATGAACTGTAGTAACAGTCAAGCTTTTTTTTTTTTTTTTATGCTTAGGAATAGCTTGGGATTATATGAAAATTGTAATACAAAAAGTCACATTCCTATATGGACAGGGCAATGTGAAAACATACTGTTGCAAGATATGAAAACCCTGAATATACAAAAATAGAACGGCAAGAAGTGAGAAGCTTGTGTCTCTGGTAATTTACGGATGGAAAGAGGAAGAAAAGATTTCCTTTTGCTTTTGGTCAGACTAGTATTTTTTTGTACAGAAGTTGGAAAAATGGAAAGCTTAAGAAAAATTTTGCTTACTATGTTGGTTCTTCCTTTAACATAATATGAAGTGTGAAAAATACATTGATTAATGATAGAACTGGGTCTGAATTCCTTAAGATGAATCATCTTGTTCTGTTTTTGCAGTTTTGTTTTTTTAATATTCTAAACCATCGTTTTTTAATTTAAATATTCTTGTCAGACATAGTTTGCAAATACTTCTTACATTCTGTAGGTCTGCTCCCTTATTTCCTTTGCTGTGCAAAGCAACGTTTAATTTGATGGAATGTCATTTGCTATTTTTGCTTTAGTGTTCTTTGCTTTTCAGATCTCACCCAAAAATTTCTTGCTCATTCCACTTTTCTTAAGTAGTTTCCTCATGCTTTCTTCTACTGATTTCATAGTTTTGGGTCTTACACTCAAGTCTTTAATCCATTTTGAGTTGATGCTCTTTGAAGAACATCTTTGGGATTTTCATAGAGATTTTATTGATATTTGTAACTGATAGGTAGGGGTCTAGTATTATTCTTCTGCACATGGATATCTAGTTTTCCCAGCACCATTTATTGAAGAGACTGTCCTTTTCCTACTTTTGTCCAAGCGTTCTGTGTTGGTCTACTCATCTGTGAGTCTTTTTATATCACTGTATGATACTTTAGTGACAATTTTGTAATATATTTTGAAGTCAGGTAGTATAGAACCTCCTGCTTTATTTTTACTTCTCTTCTGCTTAAGATAGTTTTGGCCCGGCAGGATGGCTCAGTGGTCTAAAGCGCCTGCTTGGGAAAGTTTGGGTGGCTTCAGGGACTGCGGTTCGATCCCTGGCACCACATGCTGTGCCAGTCCTGCCCTCAGGGCGGGCTGAGTTGGCCATAAAAATGAGTGAATAAACAAAGGCTCTGAAACAAGAAAAAATAAAATAAAATAAAATAATAAATAAACAAACAAAAGTTCTGAAAAAAAAAAAGATAGTTTTAACTACTTGGGGATGTTTTGTGATGCTATATGAATTTTAGGATTCTTGTTCCCAAGTTCTGTGAGGATCTGGTATTTTCTTAGGAATCATATTGAATCTGTAGATTACTTTCAGTAGTGTGGACATTTTAACAATGCAAGTTGTCTCAGACCATGAAGGCAGAGCTATCATTCTGGTTTCTGTGTCTTTTTCCATTTTTCAAAAGTGTGTTATAGTTTCCGTTGTAGAGGGAAATAGCTATTTCTTTCCCTTCTTACCTTTCTTCTCTCTCCTCAGCGTCTTACTGTGTAGTTCAGGCTAGCCTGAAACTTGCTATCTAGCTTGGGCTGGCTTTGTTTTTGCCTCAGCACCCAGATTGGATTATAGTGTGCACTGCCATGTCTGGCAGAAGGGAGTGTATTGCAATTCAGTGAAACCTCAGATCAGTATTCTTGGGGAACACAATGTTTGTCTAATTGTATTTCCACTAACAAGACAGGGATATCTAGTGTCTGTAGCCTTATTAGTCTGTTTTATAGTAGAACACACTTTGCGATGTAACTCATCCTGCTTTTGTTTTCCATAGCAACATTAGAGTTAGAAATATTTTTATGCTTGAATTTTTGGTAAGGTGTTATGTAACATGCAAACTCTTGTCAAGTTTCTGTCCCAAAAGAGTTCATAGACTGATATTGAATCCACTCTCAATTATTACCAAAAGCATAGTATATATGAAAGATTATTGAGCCTTTCTTTGAAGAATCAGATTTTTGTACTTTTTTTTTCTCCCATGAGTATCAAGCCTTTGCCTGGAGCTACTTATTTTGAGACGATTTCACTAATTTGTTAAATTGCCCAAGCTGGGCTTCAACTTGGAATTCTGCTTCAGCCTCTGAGAGTACAGGGATTACAGATGTGTGCCACTGTGCCTGCCTGTAGTCTTTACTATTTTTACCATTACTTCTCCTTAGAGTATTATCATATTTGTTAGTTCAAAGTGTCTTCAAGGGCATTCTTGATGGTAGTTTTGAAGGGAAAAAAATGCACTAAAAAGTATTATTTTTGTCTTACTCTTAAAATAGAAATGCTGAAAAAATGTAGTCGGCAGTGGCTAGGTAGTCTCTTGACTATCGTAATCGTTCATCTGATAGGAAAAAATTCAACCAAATATAAGAGTCTTATTTCCCTTGTTTTGTAAGCTTTTAAGGGATTATGTCTTACACTTAAAGTGTCTTCAGATGCAAAATTAATGCTAATTTGGCACTCTAACCTCTGATTTTGACATCTCTTATTCTTGACTTTCTAATCAGAGCCTAGAACTCTCTTCCATCTTTGTAGCTAGTAGCCTCTTCACATAAAACAGTGTTAGTTAAAATCTGAAGTGCCTGAGCCTATCATATAGCAGCACACTCTGTATGCTGCACAACTTGTTCTGCATCCCCTTCTTTGAGAAACTGTCATACTGTAATTGAAGTGATATTGATGGGAGTGGAGTCCTCCCCCTTACTATATTGGAGCAGAGAGACATTGAGTGCTATAAACAGAAATTTGCTTGTTTGTTTGTTTATTTATTTATTGGTACTGAGGATCAAAGTCAAGACCTTGCACTTTCCAGACAGGCACTTGCCATGGAGTTATATCCCGGGTGCCAGAAATGCGTTGGAAGCTTATTATTATTTTCTTTTTTTAAATTGGCAGATGTATCTTGGCAGTTTATTTTATAATTTCTCAGTCATTTTTTTTCATACTTTAAAGTACCAGAGAATCAATGAAAATTAATTCTGAGAATTATTTGGCTTCTGCTGGCTGCTGCCTGATATATGTACCTAAATTGGATGCCTCTGTGTAGAGTCCCCCTTCCCTACCCGCCTGTTATGGTTTGTGTCTAGTTGTCACCCCAAAGCCTCATGCAGTCATGAGGTGGGGACTTCTAGAGTTTGTGATTAACTCATGATCCACTGGGATTATGTCTCTTAGTATTACTGGGATTATGGATTTTAGTACTGCTGGGATTATGGGTGTGTGTACCTGGGGCGATTGCCTGAGTGTATTATAAGGGAGACAGAGAAACAGACTCTCTCTCTGTTACTCTTCCTTGCTATTGTTGGCTGGTTGCTGTTGCTGGCCTGTTGCAGTTGTTGCCGTTCTGCTGCCATGAACTGGATACTCTGTGCTCTGCACCACTGAGCCAGCCAAGTATGTACTGAAACCTCCAGTAACTGTGAGCTGAATAAACCTTTCCATCCTTCCTTTTGGGTGTCAGGTGTTTGTTCCAGCAACGAGAGATGAGTAACTGAAACAGAATTTGGTACCAGGAGTGGGGTAGAATGCCTGGATTGATGAACACTCCAACTCTGATTCCGAAGAACAAATTCTTCATGCTGGCAGCATTTTGGAATCTGGTGTGGCTGCTGCCACCGTTCTGAAACTTGGGCTTCTGTAGCTTTCTTCCCAAGACAAAGTCTCTTTCCCTTGCAATTCTGAGGCTGCAGAGGGTGGAGAGCCACCACCTCCTGTGATGCCCTCAGGCCATCTTTTCGATTCTCTGTTCCTTCCTAGCAGTGGAGATCCTTTCAGCTCTGTCTTTGCGGCCCACAGCTGTCCTGGCACTTCCTTTCTGGCCAAGCTCACAACCTTTTAAATTGTCCTGCTTGGCTCTTTGCTTTTGATTTTCAACATAAATCTGGCTAAAAGCCCCCAATAACAACCATGCCACTGTCCCAATAGTTTGCTGCTTTTAAATATCTTTTGAAAGAATAACCCATCTACCATGCTTAATCTGCTTTAGGCAAAGTCTCTAGGCACAAGCAAAATTCAGACAGACTTTCAGCGAAGCCATAGCACAAATCTTGTGGAGTCTAACAACAAATACAGTTTTTCTTCCCAGCAGAAACTTCCCCAGCCTGGTCTTTATAGACAGGCATTCTGTCAGTCTTCTGGTCTGAGATCTGATGAAAATCTCCCAAACAGAACAGCTAAAGCTGTTGGCTCTTCACAGGTAGACATCCTCTCTGAACCTTTCTTAACCCTGCCCATAAGCTATTCTTTATAGGCAGGCTTCAAGACAGTCTTCTGGCCTGAGCTCTTACCAGAATTTCCCCTGCAGAGCAGCTGAAGGTTTTCTAGCTCTTCGCAAGTAGACAGCCTCTCCGAACCTTCCCTATCTTTTCCCATAAACCATTTTCAAAAACTTATAATCCACATGGTCAGGTTAGTCACAGCAGTGACCTCACTTCTCTGGTACCAAATTCTGTCTCAGTTACTCTTCTCTCTGTTGCTCTCTGTTGCCCTGGTTGGTCAGTTGTCTCTGTGACCATTTATTGCTGTCTCGCTGCCCAGAGCTGGATGCTTTCTGCCCTGTTCCACTTAGTCTTGGGCCAGCCAAATATGGACTGAAACCTCCAGTAACTGTGAGCTAAATAAACCTTTCCTTCCCTCATTTTGGGTGTTAGTTATTTGTCCCAACAATGAGAGAAGAGTAACTGAGACCCTCTCATCCCCTTCCCTTCTTTTCTCTCCCCTTCTTTAAATAGTATATCATTTTGAGTTCAGGCTGATCTTGAGCTCACTATGTAGCTCATGCTGGCCTCAAACTTAACGGTGAATCTCCTGCCTCAGCTTCCTGAGTGCTAGGATACAGGCATGTGCCACCACACCTGACTCTCTTCCTCTTTTCTATTTCCTCTCGCTTGTCTTGTCCCCCACCTCCTTGTACCATAGTTTGAACTTGTAGCCTTACATTACACTACATACCCAACCCTTTTTAAAATTAATTAATTTTGGGAAGGGTTCTCACTAAGTAAATTGCCACTCTGATTGCCTTGCCTTCGGCCTCCGTAAGTGCTGAAATGACAGGCATGTGCCATCACACCTTGCTAAGTTATGTGTCCTTAGATATTTCTGTAGTCTTAATCAGCCTGTTTTGTTTTGCATAGGAAAATTAATTGGAAAGTTGGAAACTAGGTAAGTTAGAAAATAGATTTTGGCAAAGCATCTGCAAGCAGGTGTAGGAGGCAGAGTCTATCCCCAGGACTGCAGTGCTGGCCCCACCCTGGGGCATACTGACAGAGCAGTTGAGACTGTGGCACCCACCTATAATCTTAGCTCTTAGTAGGCTGTAAAACGCGGATCACTATGAGTCTGATGTAGTAGTGAGACCCTGGACACCCTGTAGACCCTTCCCTAAAATACTATCCCCCCCCCAAAAAAAGGAAGAAAATAGATTTTGGGGGCTGGGCAGATAGCTCAGTGGCATAAGTGCTTGCCTGTCAAGTGCGATTCCTGATCTATGTGTATGTGTGTGTATGTGTGTGTGTGTGTGTGTCTGTGTGTGTATATGTATGTATTTTTTTTTTTTTTAACTTGGATTTTTGGTAGAATCATGGATATGAATCCTCTAGAACAATAGAGAGAATGCTTGGAATTTACATTGGCCTTTGTGGTTGCTGTAGTCACTAGAAACAGACGATTATTCAGTTGTGTGAAATATTTGTTAACTATAGAGTGGAGGCATGTTTTATTAAGAAAAATTAGTACACATGTTTGGCCCCTTTGTCAAAAATAAGGTGGTTGAGTGTGTTTGTATTTGCTTCTGCGTCCTCTAGTCTATTCCATTGGTCTTCAGGTCTATTCTTTTGCCAGTACCATGCTGATTTTATTACTGTAGCTTTGTAGTATAACTTTAGGTCAGGAATTGTAATACCTCCTGCCGTACCTTTATTGCCGAGAATTGTCTTTGCAATTCTGGGTCTTTTTTGGTTCCAAATAAATTTTTGGAATGACTTTTCCAGCTCTGTGAGGTATGTCGGTGGTATTT
>PVJA010003762.1:58135-92217 GCA_004027025.1 Myocastor coypus | reverse complement strand
GGACACCTCTGAGTTATAGGATATTACAGCACAGGTTCTCTTATATCCTGGGTCTTTATTGACCTTGAAGGGCTGGGTCCAAAATATTGGCTATCCTTATAAGCCCTTCTTTTTCTCCAATTGTCGGTCTGTTAACTTACATTCTCAACCCTCCAGCAGAAAAGCTTTGTGATACTATTACTCTATAACATAGGTACTGGACTTATCATCACTGGCTTTCTGAGTATCAAATATCTTTGACTTAGCTTGTAAATGATATTTTTCTGACCATCATTGATATTCTAATGACTAAATAAGTACTTTGAAGATAATAATATACACTATAATGACCATTGTTGAATCCTGTCATTTATTTCTTGAAATTCTGTATCATTTCTAGTATTTTTTGTTATATTTTACTCTCTTTAAAATAAAAAATAAAAAGATTTTTCTTTAATAGTTTATAACTCATCAATATAATTATTCTAAAGAATAAACATGGATATTATGCACCCATGACAACATACCTTATGACCAAATTAATGTAATGCCCTGCAAGCTTTTTTTTCTTTTTGAGACAGGGTCTCGCTATGCAGTTCAGGCTGGCCTTTTGTAGCCCAGGCTGGTCTCAAACTTGCACTGATCCTCCCGCCTCAGCCTCCCAAGTGCTGGGATTACAGGAATGTGCCCCCATATCATACTCTGCCCTGCGAGTTTTAAATATCTCTTATTTATAGATAGGAAGTATCAAGTAATTTAAAACCTTTTAAAAATTTTGCAAAGTGTGACCACATACACAAAAGTGCACACACAAATATACATAAACATTCATTAAGAAAATCCATATGTAACTACGGTCAAAATACAAATAGAACTGCAGAGACTGAAGATTATTTTGTCAAATTTTTTCTTTTCAGTGTACTTGGTACAGGGCCTGCAGCGTCTATAGGGTCTCACTATGAAGATTGGACTTGTAGTGATTCTCCTGTTTTCAGCCTTCCAGGTGCTGGGATTACAGGTGCGGGGCACCGCCCCTAATCTCCATCGCTGACTCAGTGCACCTTGTGAGTGGGGCCAGCATGGTACACAAGAGGTCGAACTCTGGCTGCTGTGCTCGGTTTAAGCAGATGCTTTAGTCTGCTGAGCTATCTAGCTTGCCCTGATTTTCACAATTATAATCTTTCCTGTTCCCTAATGGTGCCTAGGAGGCTGACTTCTAGGATAATTGTTGTCTATGTTTTGTCTAATTTTGTGTAGATGAAATGTTACTGCATGTGCTCACATACATCTGAAGTTTAAGTTTTTGTTTATCCATTTCTGTTTTGTAACTCTACCCGTGTTGTAAACGTATTTGTGGCTTGGTCGTGTCATTTTTGGAGAATGTTTCATTGTACGAATATGTGTCTTCCTCTTGGTGGATGTAGGCTGCAGGCTGTTTCTGTATTTTTTTTTTTTTTTTGTAGCAAATAATGTTGTTATGGACATTCTTTAACAAATATTTTGTTGGTCTTGGCTATGCATTTTTCTTAGTTTGTAGTTTAGTCAGGATTTTACTAGAGGAATAGATGTAATACAAGGAACAGATTTAACATAAGTTGTACCAGTCCGAGTCAGATGAGGAAGTGTTCTGAGTGTGTGCAAACTACCAACTGAAGGATTCAGTCCCATAGCTTTTATACTCACTACAGTGTTCCATTTCTAATGGTCTCTACTGGTTTCTAACGGTCTCTAACTGTTAGCTGTTGTATCTGCAACGGAAGACAGACGAATCTGCTATGGAAAGCTGAAGGATACAACCTGAATACTTAAGAGTCTGTTCTGGAAGCCAGGAGATTAAGTCTAAGCTGATTGTAAAGAATGAAGTTCGTCAGATGAAGTGGAATGCTGAAATCTTCCTCGCCCTGTTTCCGTGCTGAGTTATTCTGGGGCAGGGCCGTCACAGCTTGCAATGTAGAACAGCTGGGTAATGCAGCCAAATTGATACAATGTATGGACCACCAGGTATCTAGCCAAGTTGACACAATGTATCAACCACTATAATCCACCCTTTGTCAACTTGGCCGCTAGACATATTTCTTTAAATCAGTCTCCAGATACAGAAATATGCATATAGTTGCACCTAACATTGTTATAACTATACTATCCTGTGTACAAACAGAAACACACTAATACCTTCAATATTGACATAGGTTAATCCTTAAGAACGGGTAATAAATCTATTCATATTATATTATAACACAATTATATGTAGGGGTAAAATAGTGCAATTATAATCCCTTTTTATGTAGCTGATCACAGAGTTGTAGCTGATCTTTAGAACTACCTGTTCTGTCTTAGTTACTTTTCTCTTGTTGCTGGGACAAATAGCCAACATATAAGCTTAGGAAAGGAAAGGTTTATTTAGCTTGCAGCTACTGGAGGTTTCATAATTTAAAGCAGCCTGAATTACATAGCAAGACCTCGACACTGCACTGCCGTGTCCAGGATGATTTCTCCATATCTCTGAGAAACCACTGCCTGAAAGAGGGACCTCTGACAGCACGTGCTGTCAGTTTAAGTGTTGGCGCATCTCTTGGCCACGCCCCTCAGGCCGCAGGCTTGACAGCCCCGTGATTTACATGAGGCTTTGGGTGCACAACTAGAAGCAAACTGCAACGGTGTATTTGTACAATGCCTTTGGAAAAGTTTGCCACTCTCTATTGAGTACACGTACATGTTCAATGTAAGAGTCACAAACTTTTCCTAAGGTATAATAATAATACAGACTTTTTGAGAAGGTTCTACTTGTCAACATCCTCACCAATACTTGGTAACATAATCTTTACTGTTTTGGATTTTAGTTGTTAGGCAGTGTTACATTGTTGTGAATTTCATTTGTATTTTTGGTTAAAAATGAAGTTGAGCATATTTTCACATTTATTGGCCATTTGGATACACTTTTTGGAAAAATGCTTGCTCTTATTCTTTTCTGTATCTTTTTGTCTTTTTTTAAAAAAAGAGTGTAAAATAGTATTAAAGCAGAAAAGTTACAAAATTATACAAAATTTCACTAAACAAAATAATATGAATTTCACATTTGTTGTAACACAGAATGTTTTCTTCAAATTAGTTGTTCATATTACCAGATATACATGCATGAAAAATGGCAGAAAAGAGAAAAAATATATGAGACATTAAGAGAAAAAGGAAAAAGAATTGAAAAACAGTGATAAAACAAATTAAACATTAACTTCTCCTTTCCATAGACCATGAGAAATCCACAGTACAGTTGCCCAAACCATCGAGGTTACATACACAGCTAGATCTCTTTCTCCTACTCCCTCTCTTGTCCTCATCATCTCAGTAATGCTATTGGGCTTGTTTTCTTCTTGCTCAGATACAGATATAGTGTGCCTGTGTGTGTGTGTGTGTGTGTGTGTGTGTCTGTGTGTAATGGCTTACTAGGCAAATGATATTTGTTCAGTGTATGATACATTTTCTCCCACCTTGTAATTTGCTTCTTTACTTTTTTTTCTTTTCTTTAATGCCATTTTTTCTGAATACTTTTGCATGCTGTCTCCTTAACTGAACATTATACTTTAGGGTTATATGGAGCGTATTCATGTTGTATTAGCAGAAATGCTTTGTTTGTTTTATTGTTGTACAGTATATCATTATTCATAGTTCTAATCTTGTATAATCTATTCACAAAGTATTTTACTGAATGGCCATTGCTTTTTATAATTTTGTGTTTGCTCTTTGCATAGACCAGGTATACATAATAACTACCTTATTGTATTATCTTCTAAAGCTTTATTATTTTGATTTTCTGACATAGTAAGAATCAAAAAAGTATAGCTATAAAGATAAATCTAATTAATGATTTGGTTTGTAAATAAAGTTTCACTGGAACATTGTTGTGGTCATTTGTTTACAGATTGTTTCTGGCTGCTTTCGTTCTGCAGCCATGATACTGTGTTGATCGAAGAGAGGTTATATAGGCTGCAAGCCTAAAATGTTTTCTAATGGGTTCTTTGCAGGAAAAGTTGTCAGTTCTTGAGTTAGACTTGTGATTCAAAGAAGAGATGAATTCAACCTATAGGATTTTCCTAGTTTGGCACCACAGGCCTTAACTTGTATGGGATTTGTTGGGCAAGAAAAGTTAATGTGCATTTTAACTCAATAAACAGAATCTAAAGTGTGCCAGATACTACATTAGAGATAAGAGGCTTATACATAAAGAAGACATTGTTTCAGCTCTCGAGGAGTTCACAGTCTAGGAGGACGGCCAGTTGGGGAGAAAAATAGCTAACACCACAGTCCACCAACACCATGATCACATGAGTGCCCACATATAGAGTGACAGAATGGCTGGGTGAGCCCAGAAAAGTGAGAAAAAAGTACCGTTTTTGGCTTGTTAAGTGTGACTAAGACACAAGTAGAAAAACAATAACAATAACAACAACAACAAAACAACTGATCTCAAATGAAGCCATTCTTCTTTGTTTCCAGCAAGTCCCACCTTATACACTGCTGGGAGGGATGTCAAACCTGGTCATAGTGCTCATTATATTAGTCATACTAATAATTATAGGGATTCAGATGTAATTATCAATCATTCCAAGTGGAAACCAGCTCCCAGGATTCACTGAACTGCAACCAAGGTGAAATTATTACTTGTGCACACATATTTGAAGGAAGATTATATATAATTATTTACATATATATTTATATATAAATATAAATATATATTTATAAATTTATTTTATGTATTTAAATATATATTGATATATCAATATATCTCTGTCCATCTGTCTGTCTGTCATCCTGTCATCTGTCTATCTATCTATCTATCTATCTATCTATCTATCTATCTATCTATCTATCTATCATCTCTGCCCCTCTCCATCAGGGCTCTTGACAACCTCATCTCGCCAAAGAATGTTAATTCAATATCCCTCTCCTACTGTTTTAAAAACTCTTTCAAGTATTTATAGGAGAAATTCTCCCCTCTCTCAGTGGACTGTAAAATGACATACTAGAGAGGTACTTGTCAGGAGACAGCAATTGTGAAATAAAAGCCCTAATAGCATCACCTTATTAAAAAGGATGGATAGGCATATCATGGCTTGTGACAATCTAATTATTAAACAGTGATCAAAGCCTGTGTCCTTTACATTGAGTGATGGAGGAGAGATCCTACATATAGTAATAAAACCCAGGTTAAAGTATAAATACTAGTTTATTTATTAAGAGTTCTGATCTCCCAGGATTTTACTATCACTAATATTGTGTTTATTTTGGTGTTTTCATAGTTTTGCTTTAAAATATCCAGATTCATCATCATCATTATTATTATTATTATTATTATTATTATTATTATTATTTTGGTTTTTATTGATCTTGGGCAACCTGTATTCTTTTTGTAGTTTCCCTCGTTCATTTTGCTGCTTTTAAATCTTTTTTATCCATAAATTATAGATGAAAGGCTCTGTATTTTGCCTGAATGGAATAACTTTGGGGCCTGAGTCACCTGGGAGTCCTATTATATCTTCTCTTCTAAAACTCCTTGGGTTGAAATAATGCCCAGCTAGAAAGGCAGTGATAGCATTTCATCATGTATCAATTACGTGGTCAGAACAATGACTGGTGCACATTATTTCAAACTCCATCTACCCTGTTCTCTTTTCTTTGTCCATGTAATATTAAATTGACTTCTCACTGGGAAGTGTTTCAAACTGTGACTTGATATTCCTTTTTAGAAGAATAGAATGGGCTGACGAGGAGCAAGTTAGAAGCTTTTAGTGAGAAAGCTGGAAAATTTTTGTGTTGAAGAACATAAAGTCAAACTTTCAGTCCTTTTCATAACTGCTTAGTTCTATCATTGCAGCATGAAAACAGCCCCAGAAAATGCACATTGTGCAACCAAATGGGCTTATGTATTCTAATGAAACATCCTCCCTCCTCATCAAAAAAGAGACTGTTAACTGGATTTGGCTGTGCTGTGGTCTGTGGCATCCAGATATTGAATGTTGGACTGGAAGGGCATGGAAAATTACCTGGGCAGCCCTGGAAACTGGAAACCATGGCTCCTTCCTCAGGATGGGTAGGTCCCTGCCTCACTTCTTGCCTTCAACTAGAACTTAATGTTTGTTTTATTTATTTTTAAAATCATTTACCCACATGAGAAGTTTGTGAATGCAAGTCATAATTTTAAGAGATGGCATAACATTTCTGTTATGCAACAGAAACATCCCAATAATTATTACAACAGATTTTGAATGTATGTTGTGTAACTTTAGGCATGAGTGTCCATAAGCCTATTCAGAACTCAGATCATGGTTAAAAATGGAAATGAGACAGAAAAGAAAATATCTATAATGTAAAGTTCCAAAAGCTGATGATGGCCAGTTTTCCTTGTATTGCTTTATATAGATTCATCCAAGCATTATATTTCCTGAAAATCTATTTGCCTCACACAAAAAAATCAAGTGACTTTTAAGTAAATTTAAAAATTTATGGTGCTTTTGGCTTTGATAGAAAAATTGACCAGTTGCACATTAGGAAAAATGTGTAGGCTGAAGAGCAGGGATTTGTCTAGTAGTACACATCTAGGACTTCTCCTTTTAGGATCTGGTGTCCCAAGTCAGGGGAGCTCTAATCACTTGAATATATGCATTTGCCAAATTTCTCATGGGACATTTGTCTGGCTGCCACCCCAGAGCCCATTATGGAAATTCGTTTAAGTCTTTTGAGGAAGGAAAATTGGGGCCAGCGAGATAGCTTGGCAGTCTAAGTGCCTGCCTGGAAAGTGTGAGGACCTGGGTTGATCTGCATGCTATGTTGGGGTGGCTGAAACAGGAGGATCACCATGAATCTGAATTGTGTAGTGAGACCCTGTGCCAAATAAATAAATGAATAAATAAGATTAAATTTTTTTAGAAGAAAAGAAGTAAAACTAACTTTTCATTTATATATTTCTCAGAAGATATCATAATGAGACCTTAAACAAAGGTCATTTTAGACCAGAAGTATTTTATTCAATTACAGCAAATATTTTTTTTTCTAAACTTTTTGGACTGTATTTGCATATTCTCTTTATTTTGAAGTTAAGGGTGGATATAAATAACACAGTAGAAAAGTATATTCCACTTTATCCAACAGATATCTGGTTTGGAACCTGGAGCAGAACTCCCTGCAGAGAGGTGAGAAGCAAGACTCTCCCAGCTGATTCAGCAGTGGAACATCTTACCAGAGTGGCACAGCAGATTCACTTCCAAGGGCTACAGTGGGAAGAAGTGGAGCACAGCAGCCAGACCCAAGTGACACCCCCAAGGATGAGTCTGAACTTGGTAGATGCAGATCTAGTACTAAGATAAGAACCCTATCAAAGCTCTACACCAAAGATCAGAAGACAGTGTTATACAAAATGACAAAGAGAAGGAGAAAAATGCATTCTCAGGCCCTGAGCCCACTCAGCACAAATGCAGGAGACAATAGCATAGAAGAAATTGGAAATCACATACCTGAAATCTTGGAAATAATAGTGTATGAAGCAAAAAAACAAAAACAAAACAAAACAAAACAAAACAAAAAACTGCAAAAAGGTATAGAGGAAGCCAGACCAGAAATAACTACTGAAGTAAAAAGGAAGTGATAACTATAATCAAAAAAGTACTAAGTGCTTCTAAAGAAGACATTGATAAAAAATAGAGAATAGAAAAATAATGGAATCCTTGAATGAGCAATATATGAAAGTAATAGAACGCATGAAGCAAGTTCAAAGTGCTATATAGGAAATTAAAAACTCAATCACAAACTGTCAAAACCTTTTGAATGAAAGTGAAGATAGACTTCAGACCTTGAAGACACCATTGAAGCTAGTGAAAAGATAAGGAAAGATCTCTTAAAAACAACTAGGATGAAGGAAAAAATAATTCAATATCTGCAAGACAATACAAAGATGAACAACGTAAGACTAATAGACATTAATGAGAAAGGATTCAACATAAACGATATAAAAACAATATGGGCGGAAGTAATAGCAGAACATTTCCCAAATATGGGGAAACAATCTGACATTCAGTTCATTGAAGTGTATATAACTCCAAATAACGTCAACCCAGTTATGAGTTTGAACTTAGTAGATCCAGACCTTGTGTTAATGTAAGAACTCTATCAAAACTCTACAACAAAAGTCAGAAGACAGTACTATAGAAAATGACAAAGAGAAGGAGCAAAACGTATTGCTCTATTCTTTAGAAGGCTCAACACCCAGACATATAATAGTCAAGATTCCAGAAATCCAGCACAAGAATAACATACTAAAAGGCACAAGAGAAAATAAACAGATCATATTTAAAGGAAAGCCCACACAGAATAATGGAAGATTTCTCCAGACAAACCATCAAATCAAGAAGAGCATGAAGCAAAGTACTACAAATCTTAGAAGAAAATTCCAACCCAGCCTCAAAATTCTCTTTCGAGTATAATGGAGAAGTGAAATACATCCAGGACAAAGAACAACTGAAGAATTTCATGAAGACAAACTCAACTCTATGAAGACTAAACACAAGATATTTTAGAGTGGAATCAAAATGACCACAACTCCATGAAGGAGAACGGAAAGAACCCACCAAATAGGGCAAAAAATTAAAAACAGGAGAAAAAGAGGTATACAAAAGCAGTGTTTCAACTATTCTTTTGTATACAGCAGCAAAATATTTCCATCAGTCTATTTTACAAATGGACTTCTGCACCCTATGGGTCATGATTGTGTCTGCGTCTACAGGGTGGATATCAAGGAAATAGCAGTAGCTCAGTCCCACAAGTGACACCTGACTACCAGTAAGTGTCATGGACACTGTCCTTGTCCATGACAGACTAGAACTTTGTACAATATCCTATCCCCAAACTGTTAGGAGTGCTGGTCATATGTTTGACATTCCAGTCTTTATGTTATGCTTTATTCTTAGTAATTCTTTACTATCATGAAACTTTCTTTTCAGAACTGGGGATTGAATGCAGGACCTTGCACTTGCCGGGCAAGCACTTTTTCTACTGAGCAATCTCCCTGGATCCTGAATAATTTTTGTTTTTTATATTTTAGGGAAGGGTCTACAGGGTGTTCAGGGGCTCACTACTAGATTGGACTCATAGTGATCCATCTGTTTGCAGCCTCCCAAGAGTTGGGGTTACAGGCACATCCCATTACAAGAGGTCTGAATTGTCACCTCAGCTGGTGGGGTCGACAGGGCAGGTCTAGGGATGGAACCCTTGGCCCCTGTGCTCACTTGCACGTGCTTTAATCCACTGAACTATTTGACCAGCCCTCTTTACTATCATGAAATCTTTTTTCTTAGTTGATACGTTTGTATACGTTAATCTATTCAAATACTATGTGAGCACTCTAAATTGATCACAGATTTGTGCATATGATGCACAACATTCTTGCCTTAGTTGTACTGATGATTTAATTTTACAATATTGTTTTGAAATATTTAATTTTAACTAATTAACATTTAATTAATTTTCTGAATATTGCTTAGTTTTAACTTTTTATGGTTTATATTGTATTTGACTTACAATTTCCTTATAAGACATGGTGTGATTTTTTTTCCTAGTATTAGAAACTTTAAAAATATATTTTTCATTTCCATTGACCATATAACTTCTATCTTGTCTTCTGTCTCTCTTTCTCCCTCCCTCTCTCTCTCTGTCACACACACACACACACACACACACACACACACACACACATAAAGTATGTATATAACCTGACGTAAGATTGATGCTGTTTTGTAGAAATCTTCAATGACCTTTTAAATGGGTTCATCTAATACAATTATATTTTACATAGTCTTGCATAACTACCATTTTGAGACTTTTATTCTCTATCCTAGACAATACAACAACTTCTCTTTCTACTGGATGATGGTCTTTATTATTTTTTACATGCTACATCTGGAGATATTAGAGTATTTCGAGTTTGTGTAACACGAAAGTATTTTACCTTTAGTTTTCAAAGATATGTTTGTTGAGCATAATTTTTTTATGTGGAACCAGGGATTGAACTCAGGCTTTTGTGCTTGTCAGGCTTGCTAAGTATAAAATTAAATGAGTACAGATTCTTTTTTTTCCTTTTAGACTTTTGAATTAATTAGCCTAGTTTCTTACCCACTTGCCCTTTGTTTTTCCTAATGTGGAATAAGATGCTAATGATTTTTATTTATATGCTTTAATTATTTTTTTCTTTATAATTAGTTTTTGACAATTTCATTTTTGTGTATTTTGGTATGATTTTATTCATATTTCTTGTGCAAAAGTTTCACTTTTCCTGGAAAAGTGGTGCTATAATTTCAACTAAATTTAGAAATTTTAAATCTTTAAATATTTATTGCCTACCCTTTTTTACTTTAACAAGTCTAATTATGTGAATATAAGTTTCTTGATTTTGGCACAGAATGAACTATCATATGACTGATCTGTAAATTCTTTCTTTGCTTTAATTTTAGATAGTTTTTATTGTCATATTCATTTAAGTTTATAAATAATTTATTTACAATGTACAACCTATTATTAATCTCATGCTGAGTTCATTTTAGAAATATTTCTCTAAAATTCATTTTGTCTGCATTTTATATCTTTCACATTTTAATATTTGTCCATAATTTTTATATGCTATGTAATTATTTTCAATAAACTTCATAAAAAAATGAAAGTCTGTCTAGACAATTTCAAATTTTCCTTCTTCTTGTTGAAAAGACCACTGATTTACTTATGAAAATCTGGAATATTTTTCTGTGACTTTACTTCTTGGTCCAGAATGTGGTATTTTATCTATTTTTAAATTTTATTAATTTTAATAAGAAAGAAATAACAATGAGACAGTTTCAAAAATACATTAGTAGGACAGCCACAATAATACAATGCATATTGCTGTCTTCGTAGTAGTCGTTCAGAGTACAAGATGCAGACATAACAAATTTCTAAACACTATAGTGAAAATACTTCTTCTCATTGAAGTAAGAGAAAGTAGCTGTATATATAACCCAATAGTCCGTAATAGTAGTGGGTTATTGGCAGAATTGGCAATGTCAGAGGCTGTTGACTTGAGCCTTTTACAGCTCAGCATATTAATATGGCTTTACTTTTTTTTTTTTTTTGTCTTTTTGAGACAGGGTCTTGCTATGCAGTTGAGGCTGGCCTTGAGCTCACTTTTGTAGCCCAGGCTGGTCTCGAACTTGCACCAATCCTCCTGCCTCAGCCTCCCGAGTGCTGGGATTACAGGCGTGAGCCACCACGCCCGGCTAATATGGCTTTACTTTTTATATTTTGTGGTTGAACATTTTGCTGGATGGTTAAGTCCAAATTAAAGCAAGACCTATATAACAAAAAGTGCAGCTTTTGTATCTGACAAGGTCTGTCAAATCCCCTCAGGATTTCTCTTAAAATCATGTAAAGTGTTTTGTAGAACTTTTGTCTGTGTCAGCCGTCTGGATGAGTCACGGGCATTGCTTGGCCAGTTTTCTCTCTGTGAAAGCCTGAGAGAATGTTTTCTCTCTAGGTGACTCGACTCTTCTTAGGCCCACTATGCATCATTGATCCCTTTCCTCTGTGGCCCCATAATCTCTTGAACAGAAAATTTGGGATACCAGTGAGTTATAGGATGTTCCAGTACAAGTTTTCTTGTCTTGAGTCTTCACCGACCTAGAGGGGCTAGGGCCAAAATATTGGTTATCTTTGTAGCCCTTCTTTTTCTCTAATTTTTGGTCTGCAAACTTAAGTTGTTAACCTTCTCGAAGAAAACCTTAGTGATACTATTATCCTGTAACATAGGCACTTGGGCTTAACGTCACTCTCTTTCTGAACATCAAATGCCTTAGACTTGACATGGAACTGATATTTTCCATCAATTATTGATATTCTGATAAATCCCTTGGAATGTGATAAAAATACAATTATACATTTTTACACAGAAATTTAGAAATCTAACCATACATAAAATTGTAGCAGGTCAATCATATGACATTTTTCTTTGTCTCTTATTCTCTTTTTTCATCCCTTTTTTTTTTTAAAATATACATTTACTTGAGAGAGTATTGCAATTAGTGATATAACATTAGAAGCATCTAAAAGATCAGAATGTCAGGGAGAATCTTGTATTTTAATACCTTTTTATATTTTGTTTTGATGTGAAAGATCCTTTTCTACTCTTGAACAGTGTTGTACAAGTTAACATATTAAAGCTGTCCTGGGACCAGGGAGATAACTCAGTAGAATAAATGCTTGCTTGGCAAGCATAAGGTCCTGAGTTTAATCTCTGGTATTGCAAACAAACAAACAAACAAACAAACAAATAGCTGTCCTGCTGGATATGTAATGTGTGCATTTACATATGCAGTATGATGGGTGGACGTGTAAGCAGTATGTGCATGTGGACATAATGTGTGCATATACATACAATTTGTGTGCATGTAATATGTACATGCATGTATAGCATATGTGCATATATATGTAACATATGCATAAATTTATTCAAATAAGTAATATCTAATGAGAAAAGTATTGTCTTTTAAGAACACAATAATCATTTATGTGGGAATAACTATGAGCCATTTGAAGTGACTTTTAAGTATTTATATGGTGGCTTTTTTCTAAGGACTATTGCTATTTTGAAATTAACTTTTAGCTACAGAAGTGTTATAACAGAATTAAATAAAGCAATGAAATCCGAGGAGAAATTATTACTTTTATGTTTTGATGCCTTATAATAGAAGTTTGGATATTTTAATCTTCGTTTTGGTTTTAAATCTTATAGCCACAGAGAGTTTCATTTCAGAATTCAGGGAACTCACTGAAGCAGGAGTATGCCTCCTTCTCCACCTTCCTGCATGACTGGGCCTTTTCAAGATGACCTGTGTAGATGAATTAGAGTTTAGAAAGATCAGGGCACAGGCAATCTGATCTGGTGCACATAAGACAAATGGAAAAATCTAGAAGTCAGATAGAACATGATACTTATGGCAAACCAATACATGTTTTCTAGAGCTAGGAAGGAATTTTGGAGAGGGATGGCAGGAGTTGAGATAGGAAAGAAGTCTGGATCATATTGGGCTGGGTCTTAAACATCATGTTCAATATGAAGCCTGGACTTGTTAGCATGGTGGGTGGAACAAAGAGTGGGCGCAGCCTCTCTTAGACGTACCTATCTGAGCCATAACTCATGGTCCTCAGGTCTGGTGACAAGGCAATCTATGAGTAGTCATGATCAACCATGGAGAAGGCTCATCCTGCCACCTAATAGTCACAAAAGGAGCAATCTGTTTCTGCTGCACTTTCTCCACTCCAGTACCATTCATGAGGAAAGCAGGATGGAGAAAGGCCCGCTATCCTCCCACATCCCTCTTCTCCTGAGCTCCTGTTTTAGTCTGTACTGAAGCTACAGTCTAAATGTGGTTTGTCTGCTACAGATTCTTATGCTGGAAGCTTGATCCTCAGTGTGGTTAAGTTGAGAGGTTAGGAATCTTTAAGGTGTGAAGCCTAGTGGGAAGTGATAGGGTCTTCAAAGCCCCCACTCCTGAAAGGATTAATGCTAGACTTGATGAGTTCCCTCAAGAAGGAATTGTAAAGAAAAACGAGTCAGAGTAAGTCTGGCCACTGCATTGCTATGGGCTCCCTCCTTCCCACATGACTTCCTACTATGATGGGTATGATGTTGTGAGGCCTAAGGGTCCTCGCTAGCACACTGGAGCCATGCTCCCAAACCAGAAATGTGAGGTAAAGAAACTTTTTTCCTTATAGTATATGCAGTCTCAGATGTTTTGTTATAGCAACTCAAAACTGATTAGTACATTGGAGGAGGGAAGAGAAAGAGGTCAGTCTAGAATTCAGTGAGAAATTGCTGCTTTAACATAAATATGACTGGGCTTGAAGGAGCAACCTGATGGTGTAGTAATCGAAAGTGACTCATAAGTCATAAAGACTGGTGATGTCAGTAAGGATACATTTCTACAGGAGCAATAGCAATTCTAGGAATTTCAGAGAGAACAGTTGATGGCATTTCTTAGCCAAGATGAGCACAGTGCACATATAGATTCTAACTCCTTTCTAATTAGGACACTACGTAAGTAGACGAGAGTGAACACTGATAAGAAAATATACTACAGATGAAGAAAGAAGTCCTAAGAGAGAAAACATTTTGAGGTTTCTGTATTTTCAGGAAATTACTGTTACTAGGGCCTAAATGAAGATTTAAAAAAATGAAGATAATATGGTTACTTATTACCACGCAGAAGATCTTTCTGCATTTTGCTCAATTTTATAGTGTAATAATGTGATTTTGTTGTCTTATGATCTTAATAATTAAAAAAACTCCCCATCGAGTTGAAATGAATATTTTAGTCCTATTAGTTTCTTCTATTATAACTGTTAAGAGCTTCCCCCTCCTTCTCCTAACCTGATGAACACTTCAAGTACATCTCTCTGTGGAAAAGTTCTTAATGGATATAATCTATCAAGATGTTCTTTTGAGATTACACCAAGAAGCTTTGTTGATTAATCAAAAAAAGTGGAAGGAAAATAGGAAAGAAGAAATAAGCCAGGAAAGGAGGCATGTCTAAGGCGATCAGAATGCAGTGGTCAGTTTAGATTCCTGCTCAGAGGATCTTTCCGGTGGGGTGGCTGTCACTTAGGTAAGGAGACAGTTGCCTCAGGGATTTGTCCCTGGATAATCAGCATTTTGTTCATTTCTACTTTAAGGGAGAGAATGAATTATAGAAGTAGAGTGGGCAGATTCAATGTGTTTTTGATTTTTGGCAGAAAAGGAGGATGATATATATTTTCCTATTTAACACACACACCAACATGCCAATCCTGAGAAGTCATTTTGATTTAAATTTCTACAGAGAGGGAAATTTTTGTTCTCATGAATACTCATCAAAAAAGAACATTATAGGGGCTGGGGGTTCCATCCCTGGGCCTGCTGGGAGGGCCCTGTCCCCAGGGTATGCTGAGATGGCAATTGAGCCTGGGTGTGGTGGTTCGCGCCTGTAATCCCATCTCTTGGGAGGCTGTAAATAGGCAGATCACTATGACTCTGATCCAGTAGTGAGGCCCTGAACATCCTGCAGACCTTCCTTACAATACCAAAAAAAAGGAACATCAGTCATGCTATATAGAATTCAAATATATATGCCGTTATTAGAATTAAAATCATTCAGGCGTTGTCTAAAATCCTCTCTAGTACAACCACTATAGTACAATTGCTGCTAAAGAACTGCTCTTACCAGTTTCCATAACAAAGCTAGCAAAAGTACATATAGCATTAATCTTGCTTCTACTGCCGTCCAATTTTGCATAATGGCACTAAATCCAAGATGAGATTTCGCAGTCTTCACACAGGAACTCTTCCCTGACATCCCCCCTTATGAACCCCACCATTGATGAGCTCCTTTGATTAAATACTGGTGCAGCTCCTGGGAAGCAGGAGGAGCCTGCCCCCTGGCGGGGAGAACTCCCAGAGTCTCCTTGGAGTGAAGCAGAGGGAGAAATTGGAGCCATGAGTAGAGCTGCCTTGACAGCCACTCAGAGCTGGAATAGTCACTTTGAGATAGTGCCGGTGAGTGGACTGCTGGGCAAGGCGGAGGGCGCAGTGTGGGGGGGGATAACCTTAACTGCCACCAGAAAAGCCAAAGCCAGTGCTGAACGAAATCACAGCGTCTGACGTGAATAACACCTGATTGCTGACATTAACCAAATGCCACCTTTTTGGACTGCAGCATAAAATAACATTCAAATGCTCTGCCCGTTGGTTTATTTTAGTTTTTAAACAGCACTTTTCCTGAGCCATGAGAAAAATGGGAGGAGACAAGCTGATGACATTTTGATTGCAGGTCCCATTCAGAAAGACACTGTGGAACTTTCTGATTAACAGAATGAGAAAACACAAAGTTTAAAACAATGAATTTGTCTCTTTGGAAGATTAAAAAAAAAAACCCAAAACTTTAAGAAAAATGTATAAGAAAGCTGTTTTGAGGTGCATGACTATTCATAGTGCTGCTCTCCTTGTAGACTTCACTGGCGAAGCACTGAGCCAGGCGCTCCTGGTTTTGTTTCCATCTCTAGCGTTCTCCATGACAAGCGTCTCACTCTGCTGGAGGCTGGTTTCCCCTCTTTGTAGCTTCACCTGTTTGGTGCATATGTCTTACCTCCTTCAGCCTTACTCTCAATTTACTTACAAGATGCTTTACCAAGTTCTCTGAAAGTAGCACTTTGTATTTCATAGATTAATTAGATATGGAATGACTGAAATGATTGGATGCAGAGATGGGTGACAGAGGAAGCTGAAATAAACAAGTAGACCAGCAAGGGAAACAAAAATATTCATGACTTTTACAATATTTTATATGAGACAAATAGAGACTTTGTGATCTTTCCACAGACCCTGAGAATAGTATAATCAGCCATGATATTGATTAAAACACAATATTTCTTCCTTTATTCTTTGTAATTCTCCATTGGGCCTACTTTCTATTTTCCATTAAAATTCATGTACAATATTGGCCACAGTTTCTTGTGCAGACTGATTAGAAGGCAACTAGAGGGACAATTTCATTTTAAATTTATGACTTCCTTTTTATCACATCTTGAGATGTCACATAAAAATTTTATGGGACAGTACTGATAAATTGTAACAATATAATAGCCAAAAGCCCTTTCTTCTCATTTTTATAAAAAAAACTTCTTTCTTTGTATTCCTGACTATCCTTAATATTTATGCTAGAGGCTTGAAAAATATTTCTCATTTTTCTGTATCCTTTTTTAATAGAAAAAAAAGAGACCGTAGTTAAATTTTACCCCCAAAGCTACTGAGATAAAAAATAATCTATCTTCTAACCTAGCTCTAAAGTGTTCTTTGAAATAAAATAGACTGTCTTAAGAACAGGATACTAAACTTTATGCCAGTTTGGTATTTACCTAGGGATGTAATATCAGTTGTGCCTCCTATTATTGCTTTGTTACTCCGAAAATGATGTTTAAAATATACCATCTTCTAATACAGTGCCTATTGGAAACAAACGTGCTTTATTTGGATAAATATGGGCACTCATATCTTTTCTCCATTTTCTGGTGTGCATTTCTATTAGAATATGATTATGCATGTATATACACAGAAAGATATCTGATAATAAAACAGCATGAATGCTTATATATTGTAGAAGTAGTGGGATTAAATTGGAAGGTGAAGCAGTAAGAGAGTGAGCATTCTTTATTTACTTAACATCACTATCTTAACCCTAACAAGTTTATGACAAGAATGATGTTAGATGTTGGTACAAAAAATACTGGGTTATGCTGCAGTAATAACAGGCGTTATAGTGGTACAACATGCTAGAAGCAGATTTCTTGCTTGGGCAGCTTCTTTCATCTTGATAACTACAATATCTAGAATTTGTGTATTTTTATTACTAGGAGGAGAAGGAACAGCTAAAGGTACTACATCAATTCTTGTTTGTATCAGTCTAGAAGAACCATGTACCATGACCATTGGTAGCTCATTGCCAAGAGTTTATCACGTGGTTCATACTCTAAGCTCCTGGAAATACAAAGAAGCTATGAAAATCCTTAATTGTTTTGCCATGTGTTACATCCAAGCCATGACCCTGACCTTAGCCTGGATCTTTTACAGAACCTAGGATGACATATGAGTCATGCTAATGTTTCCTAGCTTGAACACCATGTCATTTTGACACTCACTCTAAACCTGGGAAAAGCTATTCCTTATTCTAGTGCAGTGGTTCTTCACTGAGTGGGAAGGTTATATTCCATTTTCCCCATGATAGGTGAAAATCAGCAAAGTAGTGATGTTATATTTATTTTAATATTTATATATATTTTAAGACTTTATAAAACCCTTCCCACACTCTTGTAAACCTTTCCCACACTTAAAAACACTTCTAATGTTCTTAACCATTTTCTAAACTCTTAACATACGTAATTTTAATAACATGCATATGCGGTATCATACTGCAAAAACCCATGATATAGTGAAAATATACAATAAATAATTTAGATTAAAATTTCTTGAAAAATCTGTGAAACAGTGAGTCTGTGAAATTTGAGCCTCAAAATAGCGAGGGCCTCCTATTCAACTTCTATTGCTCCCATTCCACATGGAACCAGATTTCAGGGAGGGCAGTGGTGTCATTCATTAACTTAGTCTTCTCTTCCTAAGAAGCAGCAAGTAAGTAGTTCTGTCTTTAATTTTTTTTATACTTCTTCCAAAGTGTCAAAGACAGGAAAGAAGAGATGTGGCAATTGGAGTCTTTTTTTTTTTTTTTTTTTTTTTTTGTTTCAGAATATAAAGAGAGAAGCGATGGGCTCAGTTTCTTCTCTACATGGGAGTGAAAGGGGAAGGATTTTGACATGAATATGTTAACAATTATTCCATATCCCTACCATCAAAAATGTATACATTACCTATTGGTCTATTCATCATTTTTTGCGACACAGTTTTAGTTGTACTGGGTTAAATATCAGGACTCTGAAAATCTAAAAGGAATCTCTTTCTTCTTGGTAGCAGTTTGGTAGCAGATGAGTTATCCTGTCCATGTGTTTTTGCTAATGCTTTTAAAGTTTACTCTTAGCTACACTCTCATGAGCATATGTTTCTTTTCACCTGACCTCATATTGGGCTGAGAGCTGAGTCTCTAGTTCCATAGCCTGCACACAGCTTTGTCCCAGGAAGTTCTTTCCACCCAGAGGTCCCTCAGTTCATGAAGTTAATGATTCACCACTAGTTGTTCATGCCAAAAGTGAATGTCTGCTATAGACTATTATAGGAGTTTGCTTATAAAACAAACTTATTTTATTGAAAGTCATCTTTAGCCCTGGATAGGATCTTAGAAAAAGATTCCTGGTTTCATGTATTTCTTTTCCTTCGGGACACTTCAAAGTTGGTCATGCTGCTTCTCAGGTACACCAAGTTCTTACTGTTTCTTTTTCTTCCTTTTCTTTTTAAAGAATACAAAATAGTGATAGCAAAAAAAAAAAAAAATCATTAGATTTCACTAAACAAGTAACAGGAATTCTGAGGACAGTTTGCTATAATTGTTTCCCTATTTGTGGTTTTTCTTTTTACTCTGTTGGTGCTTTCTTTTGACATCTAGAACCTTTTCAGAAAGATGAGATCCCAATTGTTGATTCTTTCAAGTATTTCCTGTATGGTTTGATTTTGGTTCATGAACTCTTTACCTACTCCTGTCGCTTAAGGTTTCTACCTACTTTCTTTTCCAGAAAATTTAGTGTTTCAGTTTTAATAATTAAATCTTTGATTCATTTGACTGTAGTTGTGTGCACGACAATAAGCATGAATCTATTTTAAGCTTTTGGCATGTGGATGGTCAGTATTTCCAGCACCATTTATTCAGGAGGTTGTGTTTCTTCCAGTGAAAATGTTTGGCCTCGCTTTGTCAAAGATAAGGTGGCTGCATGCATTTGTAGTTGCATCTGCATCTTCTAATCTGTTCCATTGATCCTCAGGTCTGTTTTATTAATTTTTTCTTAAGTCAGGGATTTTGACACCTCCTGCCTTTCCTTTGTTACCCAGGATTTCTTTTGCTATTCTAGTTCTCTTGTGTTCCAGGTGAAGTTTAGGAATTTTTTTCTAGAGCTGTGAGATATACAAATGATATTTTAATTGGGATTGCATTGAATCTGTATAACAATTTTGAGACTATGGATATTTTCACAATGCTGGTCTTTCCTATCCAGGAGTGAGGGATATCCTTTCATTTCCTGAAATACTCTTTGATCTCCTTTTTCAGAGTAGTATAATTTTTGCTGTGTAAATCTTTTATTTGCTTTGTGAGATTGATTCCTAAGCATTTCATTTTTTGGAGTGCTATTGTGAAAGGTGTGGTTTTCATAGTTTCTCTCTTGGTATATTAATTTTTTGTGTATAGAAATGCTTTTGATTTTTAAAAATCTTGATTTTGTATCCTGCTATGTTACTAAATTTGGTTACTTAATCTGCAAGTCTTAGTTGCATTTTCGGGCTCTTTATGTACAGTATCATATCACCTGTAAATAATGATAACTTCACTTCCTTTCCTTTCCTATCCTTATTCCTTTTATTACTTACTCTTGTCTAATGGTTCTGGCTAATTTTTCCAGAACTATATTCAGAAGGAGTGGTAACAGTGGACATCCTTGTCTTGCTTCTGACTTTAAAGGGAAACCATTCAATTTTTGTCCACTGAGTATGATGTTGGCTGTTGGCTTGTCATAGGTGGGTTTGACCAGGTTGAGGTAAAGACCATCTATTCCACCTTTTTGCAGTGTTTTTTTTTTTTAATCATGAATGAGTACTGAACTTTGTCAAAAGCTTTTTCTGCATCTATTGAGATGATCATGTGATTTCTGTCTTGAGCTCTATTGATGTGGTGTATTACACTTATGGTTTTGCATATATTAAACCATCTCTGCGTTCCTGGCATGCATCCCAATTGGTAGTGATGTATAACCTCCATGATGATTTGCTATGTTCTGTTTGCTAATATTTTATTAAGGATTTTTGCATCTATATTAATTAGGGAGATAGACCTGTAGTTCATTTTGGTTGGGTTCTTCTCTGGTTTTGGTAATACTTGCCTCCCTGAATGAGTTTGGGAGAATTACTTCCCTTTCAACTTTATTTAAGAGTTTGAGAAGATCTAGTATTAGGTCCTCCCCACATTTCTTGTAGAATTCAGCTATGCATCCATTAGGACCAGAGCTTTTCCAGTTGGTAGGCTTTTGGTTACATTATCAATTTAATTGACTAATATTGGGTTATTCAGAATCTTTATATCTTTACGATTTAGTTTTGGTAGTTCATGTGTATCTAGGAATTTGTCCATTTATTCTGCATTTTCCATTTTGTAAGAGTAAAGATTGTGAAAATAAGTATTGTTAATCTTTTGAATTTTTATAGGGACTATAGTGATTTCACCCTTTTCATTCCTCATTGCATAAGTTTTATTTTTTTCATTTTAAAATGAGATTGGCTAGAAGTTTATCAATTTTGCTTATTCTTTCGAAGAACCAACTCTTTGACTCATTAGTCTTTGTATTGTTTTGTTTGTTTCCATGGCATTTATTTGTACTCTGATCTTTATAATTTCCTGCCTTCTTTGGGCTTTGCACTTGACTTGCTCTTCTTTTTCTAGGAGTTTGAGGTGCACCATAAAATTGTTTATTTGGGCTAATTCTGTTTTTCTGATGTAAGAATTTATCATTATAAATTTCTCTCTTATGATGGCTTTCATTGCATCTCACAAGTTCTGGTAAGTTGTATCTGCATTTTTGCTTAGGAGGGCATTATTTAGTTTCCATGTTTTTATAGAATTTTTGCTGTTTCTTTTGTCCATAATTTTCAGTTTCATTTCATTATGGTCAGATGATATGCACAGAATAATTTAGATTCTTTTGCATTTACTTAAGTCTGTTCTATGTGCTGGCGCATGATCTATTTCAGAGCATGTCCTATGTGCAGCTGAAAAAAATGTGTATATTGATGTTGGGTGGAACATTCTGTAAAGTTCTACTAAGTTCATTTCTTCACAAGTTTGGTTTAGTTCTGTTATTTCCTTGCTCAGTTTTTGCATGATTGATCTATCTCTTTGTGTTAAAGTCTCCCAATACAGTTATATTTCATTAGAGTTTTCATGTCTGTTAAAATTTGTCTCACATAGTTAAGTGCTCCTACTATGTTAGAGTACCTTCTTTCTCTTTTAATCACACTTGGTTTGAAGTTGACATTGTCAGCAACCAGAATAGCTACCCCTGCCTTTTTCTGTGTTCCTTTCTCATGGAGTATTATTTTTCATCCTTTGATGTTCAATCTATTAATTTCTTCTTGAATTAAATGTGTTTCTTTTTTGTGGCATTAGGGATTGAACTCAGGACCAAATATATTTCTTGTATGTAGCATATTGCTAGATTTTGTTTTTTGATCCAGTCTGTCAATCTACTTCTTTTGACTGGTGAATTGATGTGATATACATTGACAGCTGCAACTGATATGCACTGGGTTATGTTTATCATGTTGTTTTCCTACTGTAGGATCCCTATACTTCACTTTGCTTATTTATTTTCTTTGCTTGGTAGTTCTCTTCTATTGTTATTGAAGTTGTGGTCATCTTTGTCTCTTTCTAAAATATCTGTCAGTACTCTTTATAGGGTTGATTTGGTTGTCATGAATATCCTCAGTTGTTCTTTGCCATGGAAATATTCTTTCTCTCCATTAAATTTGCTAGATAGTTTTACAGGACGCATTAATCTGGGTTAAAAGTTGTTTTCTTTCAGCATCTCAAATATCTCACTCCAAACTCTTCTTGATTTGGTGGTCTGTGTTGAGAAATCTGCCATGATCTGATGGGCTTTCCATCATAGATGATCTGTTTCTTCTAACAGCCTTTAATATTCTGTTCTCTTGCTCAATTTCTGGGATTTTGGTTATTATATATCTGGGTGGCAATTTATTTTGATTATGGCTAACTGGAATTCTATATATTTCAGTTACTGTGTATTAGATTCTTTTCCTATGCTTGGAAAATTTTCTGCTACTACTTCTGTAAATACTTTCTTTTGTCTTTTGTGTTACCTCCAGCTGTTTCATTGATATCTACTAGTATTATGTTATTTTTTTGCACCATCTTGCAGCTGTTATATTGTTATTTCTTTGTTTCTCATTTTCTTTTAAGAGATGTTTCATTTTGTGCTCACTAGCTGCAATGCTAACTTCATGGTCTGAAATTCTATCTTCTATTTCATTCAAGTGGTTTTGTCATCTTTCAGTGGAATCCTTTTTTTTTTTTGGCCTTTTTTTTGAGACAGGGTTTCACTGTGCAGTTCAGGCTGGCTTTGAGCTCACTTTTGTAGCCCAGGCTGGTCTCGAACTCATAGCGATCCTCCTGCCTCAGCCTCCCAAGTGCTGGGATTACAGGCGTGAACCACCACACCCAGCTCAGTGGAATCCTTAATGTCCTGGAAATCTATTTGAATCTGTTTCAGGCATTCTATCTTGTCCTTCTTTTGTATTGCTCTTTTGATGTTTCCAGCATTTTCCTATTACCTTTTTTTTTTTTTTTTTTTTTTTTTTTTTTTTTTTTAAATCTGTGTCTTCCTTAGATGAAGCAAGCAAGTTTTTCAGGATTGTTGTCATTTCCTTTTTCACCTGAGAAATTATTTTTGATCTGGTTTTCTCCATGATGGAGTTTCTTTACTTCAGTTACTATCATTTCAGAAATTTCGGGTATATGGTTTCCAAGTTCTTTCTTCTATGACCTTATCTCTGAGACTTTTTTGGATGGGCTAGAGATCTGAGATTGCCTTTTGTTCTTTCCTTTAGTCTTTTTTTTTTTTTTTTCTTTTTTTGCATTGATTGTATATGGGCAAAGTGGAGGTCAGCAAGACTCTCAGGAGAGTGAGAAAGCAGGGTAGGCTAACCAAAGCTCTAGTCATGTGGAGTTCAATGTGATTTCTATCTCATTAAGGAAAGGGGAGCAATATGTAGTTCAGGAATGATCCAACGATGATGAATGCAGGCTGAAGTTGTACAAGGCTGTCTCCATAGTGGACTGGCACAGAGTAGTGCTCCCCAAGGCTCCTACATGTTTCTGTGGCAATCACATCTGTGTTACAGAGCTCTGGCAGCAAGGCTGGCGATTTGGGCTAGGGTTTCTGAGTCTCCCCAGAAGTCTTTAGGGCATGGAGCATTCATCACACTTAGCAGAGCACTGACAGGAAGGTTGGGATGGCTGGCAGTTGGCCTATTTCATCTTTCTGGCAGTGTTCAGGATTAAGGAGGGTGGCCTGACTCAGCTAGTGGAGCTCCTGTGGGAAGGCTCATTTCTATTATTTATTTTTTTTTCTTATGGCCATACTTACGACTTACATGTCACCAGCCTCTAACTCCTATGCAAATCCAGGCATGCATTTGCAGCTTCTACCTGAACATATCAGGACATTCTACCTACACTTCAAGGTCTGTGCATTCCAAACAGAATCAGAGCTTTCTATTTTTTTCTCTAGCTCCTCACTCACTCAAATCAAGAATCAAGACCTCCTGTTGGGCTTTTCTCATCTTCACATTTCTAGGTCCAGTTCATCATCATTACTGTTCCTTTGCTTTCATGAACCCTCTCCCAATGGCTTTCTTGCCACCATCTTAGTCTGGTGAGATTCACTTGAGATTTTAGTGGTCTAAAGAACAGATGCAGAGCTGTGGGCTGGGATAACCATCTTTTTAATGTATTTAGTAGAGGGTGTACAGGGTCTCACTACACAGACTGGACTCAAAGTAATCCTCCTGTTTTCAGTCTCCCAAGCACTGGGATTCCAGGAGTGGCTTCATTTGCCATCTCAATGTGTCCTGGGGTTGGGGCAGCATGTGATGCCAGGGATTGAGCCCCTGTCCTTGTGGCTGCCTAAGCAGGCGAATTAGTCTGCTGAGCTATCTGGCTAGCCTCTAAATGTCTTTTATCTTCAGCACCTCTCAGCTGTGTGAGCCCATGTCAGACTTCAGGTCCTTTGTGTGGCTCTTAGCTTCCATTAGCTGCGGCTAAAATTCTCTGTAGTCATCAGCAATTTAGTCTCTAGCTCAGCGGTTCTCAACCTGTGGGTCGCGACCCCTGCCAGGGTCCAATGACCAAAATACAGGGGTTGCTTAAAGCCATTCTGAATCATAACTGTACCAAATTACAGTTTTGAAGTAGTCATCAAAATTATTTTTTGGTTTGGGGTCACCGCACCATGAGGAACTGTATTTCGGGGTCACGACATTAGAAAGGTTGAGAATCACTGCTCTAGCTGGTCCCAGTGTCAATACACATTTGTACCACGATACATGATAGTAGCTGTGTGCCTGCCAATAATTACCGTGGTGATGTACCTGTACCACCCAGAATAGACCCTAGCTGCAGCAGTCATCTAAGCTGGGATATCAGGAGATGTGCCTGACACAGAGCCCACTGCCTCCCAGATCCCCTTCTCTTCACAGCCTGAACCTAGGACAGCTGTCTTAAGCTTCATTTTTCCCTATATGGCAATCCTTTTATTTTTATTGGAGGACCTTGGTACCCTCATCCTGGTATGTTTTTACTGTTTAACTCATCTTTGTACTTTTATCCACTTCTAAATTTCCTTGTTCTTCCTAGGAGTCCAGCTATGATGTTTATAAAATTTCTCACTTTATTGATATAATATTACTTGTGGATCTCTTCATCCTCTAAATCTCTTCCAAACACTAACACAGTAACTGAAACTCCGACTGTCTCTTTACAGCTTCACCTTCATTGTTGAAGATTTTGGGCACTCTTTCTTTCGTCTTTTCTAAGCTCATAATGTTACTCAAATCCCCATATGGCGGTTTCTAAGTACTATTCAAGCCCTAGTTTAAATCTTTTTTGCCTCTGCGGTGACTATCAATTGTTCCTTCCTACAACGCCATTTCAGATGTGGCAAGTAGACTTCAGTTAAGGAAGTAAACCCAAGTGATCAATAATACAGTAGCTGGCTTCATACCTGTCTTGAGAAAAACTCTGAGGATGCACTTGGCTCAAAGGTGAAGCTTGTTATGTTCATTAGCAATGTCTGTTTAGGTCAGAAGAAAGAGGAATAGATACATGCAGGTTGCCGAAGTGCTTTCTCTGAAATATATTTGTCTTAGGCAGGTAACATCAGTTATCCTTGTTGGTAATTCTTTAGGAATAAATTGTATCCCACTGCATTATGCACCCAGAATCTTGAATTTACCTGCACAATGTCCCGTGATCTTTAGACACTCCCAAAATATTGGATAATAAACCTCCTAATACTTACAAATGCTATTTAGTTACAAAAGATTAAAGAATAATTGCATCGATTTGGCTAGTGCTAGGCCATAATGTCTGCTCCTTTAAATATGTTTGTTAAGAAACCTGACCGGGATGGCAGGGGAACCCCTTCTGTGCTGTTACCTTTGGTGATGAATGAGAGCAGACACCCCACTGCTCTCGTATCACCTGTAATGGAATTAGCATTCAGGTGGCACTGATGGATTCTGCTTTTTAGGCTTCATTCAAAGACCAACAAGGCAAATTGTTAAAATTGAAATCCTTTAGCCAAATCTGAAAGACAAACACTGATTTGAAGCACATTCAGAAGGAAAGCATTATTGATTAGTGATCCTTAAAACATACCAATTAGTTAGACAATCAAAAACCTGTGCGGATAACTATAAAAGTATACCTTCTGCTTTAAAATTCCTGATAAACGACTTAAGTATTTCAGTTATTTTGATGACATAGCTTTTACAACTATCTTCTCCTACTCTGCATCCTCTGAATAGATCTTGTTTAGTGAAGTATCTAAGATTAGAGAATATTATAGATGGCATCTGTCCAGCCAAGACCAAGCTCAAGAACAGATCTCTGTGATCATGTACTCCATATTTCTGTCATTACATCTAAGTACACATTTAAGTTTTCAGTGGCTACATTCATGATATCTGAAATTCTTCATCATTAAATGCTACCTTCCTTTACATTTGGCTTATTTAGACTCTGTTTTTCAGAAAATTTAGCCCCAGATGGTCTAGTGGTAAAAAGATTATTGGGATTCATGGCCAAAATGTTTAGAGAGATGTCATTGCTTGTTGTAGGGTGGCATGCCTGTCAACATTTTCCATCTCCACCCTTTATCCTTTCACTCCTATCTTTTGCCTCTGTTCTCAGGTAATCTTTCTGCTCTTGGCACCGATATGGCTGCAGGATCTCTACCCTAAATCATTTTAAGTTTAAGTTGAATATGACAAAGAGAAACCAGCTCTCCTTAGAAGGCTGCATGTTTAAGTCCTGGAGTTTACTCTGATAGGACAAATTTGATCATGTGGCTATCTCTGAGCAAACCCCATGACTTAGAGGATGCAGAGAGCTGATTAACTAGTGTGCCTCAGTGTTGAAATTGGGAAAGAGACCATGAGTATCAAACAGAGAAGACAGTTTCTTCAGAAAAGACCAAGATCCATCACCAAAAGGATTGGAAGGATGCTGGGCAGGCCCAAATTAATGAACCTTCACTGTAACACAGTTACACCTTAAACTTGCTAGAGGCAGAAATATGGCTTATCAAAATTTTAACACTCCCACCCTACCTATAACAAATGACACAATAAATATTTAAAAACTATTTGGCTGAATTAATAAAAAATGGCAACAAATGGATGGATTTGAAATGCTTCAGTCTTAAAAATATGTTGTCTTTCAATACACTGTAAAATGCAGATGAAGCTAACAGAAAGTATTAATTTCCACACAAGGGACAGTAATAATATTGAAAATTTTGTATGTTACCTCAAGGATATTGCTCTGTAGTCCTACAAGGAGATATATGTCTCATGTGCAAAGAAAGAAAGATATTTTCATCTAGGACATATGAAATGAAAACAAAGTTTGATTGACAACTGAGTACCATTAATAATATCTTGAAAGTAGAGAGCTGCTCTTATTTTAAATATCCTAGAGCAATTCTACCAGAAGAATAAATACTGTCTGTTCAAATTCAGACACTCCAGTTCCCTTTTGTTAAAGTAGTTGTCTCTTAACAGTCACTTGGTGGTTTTCAAAAGCATATTTATATTTATATGCATAAAACCTGAATCTCCACTAACTCTAACATTTTCTCCATCCATCAAGGGTCCTTGATTTGGTGCAGCATTGTTTCTGAGGTTGTAGGTGCCCATGTCCCTTTGCCTTTACCATTCCATTGCCCTCTGGCCCAATTTTTATTCTCCATCCCTGCTTATTTTCCCATTGTGCAGTCTCGGCTTCCACAGCATGCTTGCCTAGAAGGGGGGGAAGACTAGAGATTCCACCCTGGGAGTTTAAGACAATGAGTAGCATTGATGGACACAACTTTCAAAGGGCTCTTTCTCATTTTCATCAGAATGAGCTTGAAAGGTGTCCTGTGCTGTATTTTAGAGATTCAAAAGTATTAGGTTTTAGTTGTTCAGCCTTGTAACTTTCTTGATTATATACTTTCTAATAGTTTTTCTTCCTTTCTTGGCTTTCATGATCCCTTCTCTGATGCTTCTTAAGGTTATCCCCTAGACAAATTGTTTATACTCCAGTCTTGTCTTGGGGGAAGAAGTTTATTCGGTCATCAGCAAAAGGCAGTTATCAATCCTCTAGCTACATAAGCAGCTGGAGGAGTGAAGACGAGGGCCATGTGCTACATGTTGTTGTAGGGTAGCAGCATGAGCAATGCTGAGTTGAGCGGGGCTGAAAGACTGATGTTCTCTATAGCACAGGAATGTACAGCAACCATCACAGGCAGTCAGCATGTTTGAATGGATACTCCTGGGGAGGAAAATCCATGTGGAAGAAGAAGGTGGCCTGTCATGTCCCAGAGCTGGGATGTGAACCTAAGTATTACTGTCCGGAGATCTGGCAATGACTCAGAGGCCAGGAATTTTTTTTTTTTTTTTTTTTCTGTAAGGGGCTGAATATCAAATGTGTTAGACTTTATGAACTATTTAATCTCTGCTTTAGTATCACAAGTGCGACTATGGGTAATACCTAAACAAATGAGTGCGGGTGTGTTCAGTGAAATTTTATTTATAGAAACAGATTTGGCCTCAAATTTTAATGTTCTAATCCCCTTTCTCTTAAGGCCATTGGTCAGCATATTAATGGAAAAGTTTGTTTTTGACTAAGGGAATCCAGACATATGACTGATGTGTGGATTTTGTGACAAGCTACATCTTGAGAGTCAGCTGTGTGTATGGGAGAGAAGGTGTGGAAAGAAGAATGGAGTTAGGGTACTCTTTAGGTGCTAAGATGCAAGGGAAAGGAAGGGGCAGGCATGGGAACGGCAAGTTCAAGCATGACACTTTCCTTGAGAGATAAAGGTGAGAGAGAGAAGTACTAAATTCTTTTTTTTTTTTTTTTTTTTTTTTTTTTTTTTTTTTTTTTTTTTTTTTTTTTTTTTTTTTTTTTTTTTTTTTTTTTGTGGAACTGGGGGTTGAACTCAGGCTCTTGTGTTTGCCAGGCAAGCGCTTATTCTATTGATCTATCCCCCCAGTCCCAGAAGTACTAAATTCTGACCAATACTGTAGAACAGCTGTAAGTAGAAGGAATGGGTGTGAGAAATGCGATAAAATTCAACTTTATAGGACTCAGGCTTTATAGCACATGTTGTAGCAGCCACATTGAATAAATGTATGTTTTTCATTATACTTTTATTACACATTTAAAGCACATTAAGGCACAGCTATCAAAGAAGAAATAATGGAGAGACTTTGGTTTCATAAGTAATCACATCAGTTTTGAGGAAGGCTATATTTTATGAAGACAGAAAATATATATTTTATGAAGACAGAAAAGATACATGACTGTTGTCCTTCTCAGTTTTATACTAATTCATTCTTCTTCAGGGAACAATATTAATAGATGTTTTGCTGCATTTGTCTCCTGTGGAGGGAACATTTCCCCGTCTACTGTGTGTGTATATGTGTGTGCTTATTCATTTATCTTTGAGTTGCAGGTAATTGGTTAGGTTTCCTAGTTGGTAAAAATTCTGCTTTTGGGGGTTTGAAAAAAAAAAAAAAAAAACAATTCAAGAAATGGCAGCCTGACATTGTTTGTGGTTTTGAGGAGTTGTGTGATATCCAGTGGTGACTGAGAGTATTTTAATTCTTAGTCTCTGGGCTGGGCGGAGGTGGTCAGGCGATTGCAAGGCTGGCAGGGCTGCCACACACTGTGTGATCTCTCACTTTATCATACAAATGCACCTGGGGCTCCATGTGGCCTGTGCTCTGGGCTCAAGCTCTGCACCCTGTGACTGCCAGGAGGAAAGTCTTTCCTCATTCCACTGCCTGAAATGTGGTTCTTGGAGCTGCCTCTGCTCTGAGATGGTGACCTTTCTGGCTTATGTTTTCCATAGTGGAGAGTGGGAGGTTGGGCTTTGCAGATTTTGTTTAATCACATTTAGGATGCTCTTGGTTGCGTGGTAGACCACTGTTTATAAGCAACTAAGAAATGCAAGATGCTGTGAATCAAATGCTGATGTATCACTGATTATAAAACACATCAAAGGTTTAAACAATTGAAAATATTCAATGTATTTATTTTTTGAGTGTGCATTTTCCTGTAGTTTGCATAAAGTACAACTTGAGTCAGTTGCCACCCTGTGCGGGTGAAGTGGGCAAGTCTCAGGAAGGTGATAGCCCCTAGGTTTTCTCTGTGTCCCTGAATGAACAGCCTTGGCAAACCTCTCTGCTCTCCTAGAGCAGTGGTGGTGAGTAGAGCGCACGTGTGCCACAGCTAGCTGTTTATCATTGAGAGCTGCACAAGGTGTGGCATCACTCTAGAGAGGCACCTCATCTGAAGCCCAGTAGAAGCAGGACCATGCAATGAATGTTAGAGACTGAAGGACCATGGGGATCATCTCAAACTGTGATTTTCAACTGGGGCAGTTTTGTTCATCAGTCTGGAGACAATTTTTAGTTGTCACAGGTGAGGCGAGGAAGTACTTTTGGTACCTACCAGTAGGGCCAGGTGTGTGGATAAACATAACAATCTGGACTCAGGTGTTGCTAGGGCTAAGCTAAGACGACTGCATGTAGGAGGGTATGTATCGGGGGTGTGGCAACCCAGCAATGGTCAGGCAAACTGGGCTTCAGATCTCAGCTTTATCCCTAACCATTAGTGTTGCCTTGAGAAAGTCCTGGGGAGCCTGCCTCTGCAAGGTAATAATAGTTTACTTCAGAGGGTTGTTGAGAGCATAGGAAGATAATGAAGGCAAAGATTGTAAAGGTAACACCTCAATGAAATCTAAATTTGAATGCAGCTGTAAGTACTTCTATCTATATGAACTAAATTAACAGAACAATTCATATTTTTTTGTTGTTGTTGTTATTGGCCAGCTCAGCCTATGCTGAGGGTGGGCTTGCAGGGCATGCAGTGCTAGGAAGTAAATCTCAGTCCCCTGCACCTGCCTAAGCTGGCTTAAGCAGGCATTTCAGACCACTGAGCTATCTCACTGGCCCTAACAGCACAGTTCTGAAGTACATATTATTATATTCACTTTACGATAAGGAAACTGAAATCACTTGCCCCAAGTCATTCATAAGCAAGTTGTGGAAGCAGGGTTTCAATCTAAAGCCTATCTTCCTGCCCAGTGCAGGCTGTTCATTGTGGCACAAGGCTTCAGGAAAAGCAGCCTACTGACAGAATTCTAATTGACTTTACCTACCTAGAACGGCTACTCACAAATGGGCCCTTGGGTCCCAGAGAAAGATAGGCTCCCTGTTCCCACAGATGAATCCTCAATTCACCTTCCCAAAATTGCACAGAGAGAAACTAGTGCAATGAGCCTTTGGTCCAGATCTATTTGGGCTCATGTCTCCTGCTTTGCTCACTTGAACACAGGAGGAATGAGAGATGAAGGGGCATAGAGGCCTTACCTGGAAGATTGAGAATTCATAGGAGGCCACAGGGAGCAACATCTGAATTCCAGGAGGCCTTGTTCTGTCCCAAATGCTTTCCCCCATGGAAGTGCTAGTTCCAGTTGTAGGAATACAAGGCAGGGAAGTGTGACTTTATTGGCCTGGCTTGAATCACATGGCCATCCCTGGAGTTAGGAGGATGCATGGAGTCAGAATCACAGTTCTGAAATTACAAAAAAATGCTGAGTTCTCCTAGCAGGCAAGGGACTGTGGACATCTTGTAAAAGAGTTAATGGCTACTACTATTATCCTCAAGTATAAATTTCTTTAACATTTCCTTGTGAGATTATAATATGGTGTTTTCCATTTGAATAGTGTTTCTTGTTTAATCATATCTCTTGGTGAATAACTGGAGAAAACTGGATAAAATTTTTCTCCATTATTTGTTTTTATGTCTTCAGTGGCATAATACAACATCATTAACCTCCTTCCAATCCAGAAATAAAGTTGGAGCTATTGTATCCTGAGCATCTGTTGTTTCCAGGAAACAGGGTTTATATTACAGTGGAGATTTTGTGCTTCCTTCTGGTCTTAGTTTCCTGTGGATCTTATAGTAAAATAGTATAAATAGAATGCTTTAGAAAAAAAATAATAAACTAACTTCTTATAGTTCTAGAGGTGGGGAAGTCCAAGATTAAGGTGCTACAAGATTCATTTCCTGGCAAGGGTGTCCAGGTTCAGAGACAGCACCTTCTCTGTGTGTCTCTGAATGGTGGAGGAGACAGTCAACTGCCTGTGGTCTCTTTTGTAAGGATACTAGTCCTGGGTGACCTTCCTGCCTTTTAAGGGCCCATTCTTTAATGCTATTACTTTGTGGGATTAGGATTTCAGCATATCAATTTTTGGGAGACACGAATGTTCCTACCATAGCATTTCCCAGGAACCATATTCCTTTCTTATAGAAATGACCTCCACATTGATTATCCTACCCAGTCCTATATCACTGGCCATTCACCCTACACATTGGATGGAATTCTAATTGAACAAGAATGGAATATGAGTGCGATATGGATTATAGCTTACCCGAATAAAATATTTCCTTGTGCACTGAAGCTGGTTCTAAGTCTTGGATCTAAGCTAGACTGAAAGAATAAGATTCCTTTGTGTGAATCTGCTGAGCAGTGAATTCTCACATTCTCTGGATTTAGAGAAGGAAGGTAGTGTGGTAGCACCATTCTGTCACAGGCAGAGTGAATGGGGAACCTGATAGTGCAATAGAACAGTATGAAGCAGAGCCAGGAAAGGCAAACAGGCCTGACCCCAAGGAAACAAAATTCTAGCTTAGTCTGAAGCCAGAACCATCTCATCTTTTGGTTGTTTGAGGTAAATTATTTTATTTATTGAGGTAGGTTTTTGTTCTTTGTAGAATAATGAAATTTTGAAATAACTCAAAGTGCAATGGCTAGGAACTAAGGCAGGAAGATTGTAAGTTGGGGCCTAATCTGGGCAATTTAGTGAGACTCTGTCTAGAAATAAAAGGAATTAAGAGTGTAACTTAGTGGTATGGTGCCCTAGATCATAGTCAGTTTTTGTCTAATGACTAATGATATAGAATATCTTTTCATATTTATATTATCTATGTATAAGTTTTCCCTTGTGAATGTCTTAAGTTTTTTTGCCTAGCTTTCCTACTGGGATTTGTCTTCTTATACTGAGTTTTTAGAGATTATATACATATCATAGAGTCATATTTTTCATACTCATAATTTACCACTATTTTCTTCAACTCTAGTGTGTGTTTTTAAATTCACAAAAAAGAAAATGAAGAGAGAGGACATTGATCTGTACATCATTTAATAATTGTCATTTAGGTCATATTGATTGGCAATGTTATTGAAATATTCTGTATGTTTACTGATTTTCTATTTACTTAGTCTATCAATTATTGACAAATGGTTAAATCCGATTATATTAATGGACACATGTATTTTTCTTTAAAAGCCTATCAAGTTTTGCTCATGGATTCACTTCTATTATTAGGTGAGAAACATTCAGGATGCTCAAAATAAGACTTGATAGAAGCCTTTTGTTCCAACTGTAATGGCACATGCCTGTGATTCCAGCATTCAGGAAACTGAGGCAGGAGGATTGCTGTGAGTCCAAGGCCAGCCTGGGTTACATAATGAGTTTCAGGGCAGCTTGGGCTACATAGCCAGACCTTGTCTCAAAACAAACAAACAAACAAACAAACAAATCAAATAAAAAGTGACAACAAAATGATGTTTAACCTTTAGTATTTTTCCTCTAAAATTAGTTTTCTACTGTGTACAGGGCAACTTCATATTTCTATTGATTTGGATTAATTAATTAGGCATCTATCCTTTAATTTATAGCATGCCTATGTCTTTTTATAAAATTTAAGCATAATTTTACTTTATTTATTGTAGGAAAAATATAGTTATGTCTTACGTTTTTCTCCAATTTAATAGTTTCTATATTTGAATTGGGAAGTTAGCACATTTATACTTAATGTAATTATTGACTGGTTTAAGATCAAATTCTCATCTTGTCTTTTGTTTTATATTTGCCTCATATTTTCTTTGTTTCTTTGCTCTTTTTCTGCCTTCTTTTAGTTTTTTTTTTTTTTTTTTTTTTT